>JARHVA010001433.1:3325000-3327500 GCA_037957365.1 Torreya grandis
CCTAGTGTTATGAATTATGAAGCGCAACAACATTAATATGGGGAACCTAAATCAAAATATAAAACACCTTAAATATTTTCAAAATTGGTCTATGTAGTGAATTGTGATGCACAATGACATTTATATAAAAAAACCTAACTCAAATTATGCAACACCTTAATTTTTTAAAAAAATATGTCCTAGTGTTTCAAATTATAACATGCAACAACATTGGTAAGGAAAACCCAACTCAAAATATCCAACACCCCAAATATTTCTAAAAAAAATTTAGTGTTACAAATTGCACCGTGTAATGACGTTGGTAGGGGAAATGAAAATCAAAATATGTAACACTCCAAATATTTCTAAAAATTATCCTAGTGTTGTGAATTAAGCCAAATAATGACATTGGTATGGGAAACTTGACTCAAAATATGCAATACCACAAATATTTCTGAAATTTCTCTCAGTATTGCAAATTGTGTCATGCAATGACATTGGTATAGGAAACATTTTCAAAATTTGTCCTAGAGTTGATAATTGTGTCTCTCAATGAAATTGGCATAGTAAACCCAATTCAAAATGTACAACACCCTAAATATTTTAAAAATTTGTCCAAGTGTTGTGATTTTTGATGTGCAAAGACATTGATACAGGAAACTTGACACAAAATATGCAACACCCCAAATGTTTCTGTAATTTATCCTAGTGTTATGAATTACACCATGAAACAACATTGGTATGGGAAACTTGAATTAAAATATGCAATGTCATAAATATTTATGAAATTTGTCCTAGTGTTGTGAATTGTACTACATAATGACATTGGTAGGGGAACCTAACCCAAAATATGTAACACCTTAAATATTTTGTAAATTTGTCATAGTGTTTAGAATTACATCATGCAATGACATTGGTATGTGAAACTTGACTCAAAATATGAAACACCCCAAATATTTCCAAAATATATCCCATTGTAAGGAATTGCACTATGTAAAGACATTAGTATGAGAAATTGAACACAAAATATACAACACCCAAAATATTTTTGAAAATTTTCCTAATGTAGTAAATTGCATTGTGCAAAGACATTGATATGGGAAAATTGACATAAAATATGCAACACCCAAAATATTTATAAAATTTATCCCAATGTTGCAAATTGCACCATACAATGACATTGGTATGGGAAACCCAACACAAAATATGCAACACCCTAAATATTTTGAAAAATTGTCCAAGAGTTGTGAATTATGATGCACCATAACATTGATAAAAGAAACTTGACTCAATTTATGTGACACCCCAAATATTTTTGAAATCTATTCCAATGTTGTAAATTGTGTCATACAATGACATTTATATGAGAAACTAGACTCAAAATATGCAACACCCAAAATATTTTTTTAATCTGTCCTAGTGTTGTAAATTTAACCATGCAACGATATTGGTATAGGAAAATTGATTCAAAATATGCAACACCCAAAATATTTTATAAATTTTTCCTATTATAATTAACTACACCATGTATAAAAATTGTTAAAGGAAACTTGACTCAAAATATACAACACCCCTAATATTTTTGAAATTTATCATAGTGTAACAAATTGCATCACACAAAGACATTGATATAAGAAACTTCACATAAAATATGCAACTCCATAAATATTTATGAATTTTATCCTAGTGTTTTATATCACATTGCACAATGACCCTAGTACATAAAATTTGACTCATAATATGCAATACTCCAATCTAAAATTTATCCCAGTGTTGCAAATTACATCATGTAATGACATTGGTATGGGAAACCTAACTTGAAATATGTATCACCCCAAATAATTCTAAAATTTCTCCCATTATTATTAATTATGCCACACAATTATATTTTAATGCCCAAAATTTCACCCCAAATAAAACTCATAAAATTACTACTATTTTTTTGTTCTCTTATGCAACACTAACTCCACACAAGTAAACTTTTTAACCATTAACACAACCATAATAATTCATTCATTAACTACATGCATATTCAAATCCCACATCCAAATAAATGGAAACCTCAAAGGTATAAAAAAACATTCAAGGTGTGTTATATCCAACATAGATGCTTGAATTCTATTTTCGAAAGTGAAATGCATAAAGGTGTTCGACAAACTGGTTGTGACGAATTGTGTTGACTACACCAAAGATTAGTATACAATACTACACTAAAACTTGATACCCAAAGGATATAAATAATATATTGGACTAATTAAACCAATTCTTAAGATTTCTCCAAATGGTATGGAACATGATTCATCAACAATTTATTGGCACCTTATTTTCTACAACTACAACTATAAGCACAATAAAAATGTATACATAACCAAACTCATAATTATCGCAACCTTAAATAAAATCAATATAATACCCATTATTATATTATTCAAGGTTAACCATTCGTGTCTAAGTGGAATTACCCAGCCACGGTGCATTCAGACTTGTTTATCTCACCTCATAAACAAGTTACAATTTTGTC
>JARHVA010001433.1:3332500-3337500 GCA_037957365.1 Torreya grandis
AACCAAAGCCATTCTAATATTATTCATGCTATCATACATATCTAACATTTACTCAATGAAACCCAAATCCTCTAATATAATCATTAGATCTTAAGTACCCATGTAATTATAACCAATGCTAAGAAATAATTATGAGTGTTAATCATAGTGATATTGCAATGATAATATAAGTATTCATCCATTAAAAAACCCTTCTAATAAAAATTAAACAATATTTAACCCTATCAAATCATAAATAACAATATTGATAAAGTTGAGTTTGAATATATAGTACCATTTAAAACACATGAGTACATGTACCAACATGCAATGTCAAACCAAGCTGAACCATACTAAACATGCAACAACATTCTAGGTCCCAACATCCAACATCATCTAAATAGAACTATACCAATATTTAAATAAATAATAAATCACTGTGCTCTATTATATAAACTCCTTAGGCCTCCCAAAAGAATCATATATTCATGCAAACCACATATATATACATATAACGACCATGTCTAGTGGGATGGGAAGGATGGTATCATGAATCAGCATGATCAATTCCCATCACAACCCACTAGTTATATTCCAATCTACTTCTTCACCACCATACCATGCCACCGGCATAATAGTTATGCACATTATGAACACATGTCAAACTAATACCAACAATCATTCAAAAAAAAATTAAACCGATCATGTAAAAGTAGAATCAATTAAAAAAATGAGACCAAATGGGCTTAAAAGAGAAATCTCAATCATAAAAAAATATTATCAACAATTTCCATGATTGGTTACTTGAAATATTCAAAAATAATAAAATAGTGTTGGTTTCAAGTCAAATTAAAATAAAGTATTCAAATGAATTCAATAAAACATAGAAAAAATGGATCACATCACAATCACTATGTGACTTAAAAAATCACCCAAGGGGAAATGGAATAAGGTAAGAGGGTATCAGGTAGTCCACTAGTTATCACGAAGAAGTGAACTATATCATTAAGCAGAGTAGATTGGTCCACCTGCCATTACCAATAATAAAATAGTCCACTAGCCATTTGGAAAATAGTACTATGTTATCGGCTAGGGTATGGTCCATCATAACAACCAACTGGTACAAATGAAGGAGAATAAAAAAATCCTACACATGCCATCCCAGTACATATCATCACCAAATGATACTATAGTAGCTCACATCTCTAGCTGTCATGTAACTAAATTACTATCAAATAGCATTACTTATAGAGAATAACCATGCTAAAACATATCAAAAAATTACATCAGTCTAACTAATGCCACAGTGTCATCCCTAATGACATTTTCAACATATATCTATAACTTCAATTATAATCTCATGAGGAATATATGAGTCTCTCTGTGTACAATGTCATAATGTCTTGAGGTAAGATGTATAAATTATATCTATTATCCATCATTGAATAAAATACATAAACAACCCATATCATCCCAAAGTGATATTGAAGAGAAAGTATCCAATGATATTTTACCATAACTATCCATCATGACAACCAACTGATACAGATGAATGAGAATAACAATGATCAATAAACACACATCTCATCTCCGTACCACATAAATACTAATACAAACATACAAGCTCATATCTCTAATTATCACTGATCTCAAGTAGTATATCACATATAGAATTATCACTCTGCCAAACATAGCTCACTAAAGTTTTATTGAGTGAAAATTATATGTATATTTGAGTGTTGAACACTGAAAAATTATTATTTGTTGTAAATATTATAAATATTAGGATGGCCTAAGCAGTCATCAACCAAGATAAAATAGTTCATCAAATGCACTACTCATCAAGCCATACCCTAAATGACCAATATTTCCCCATTCTCAACTAGCATGTGATAAGGTGAAGAAAACAATATTCTACAAACTCTAAAGCATTGCATCAAATATGATACTACATGCTATTTGAATTTGCATGTGTAAGCATAACATGAACTATCAATAGGATGAAATGGTCAATGTGAAAGGTGAGGGTCACCTAAAAAATTTCATCATCCATAAAATTTTGGAAATCACAATCAATGATAAACTACATACTCTAGGAAACTAGCCTATATGCTACTAAATTAAGATGTACTCATATCATGAACATGTTTAAAAAGGGGGAGCTGCAGTCATTTAGGGTTACTGCTTCCTAAATCTCTGAAAGAAATTATCTTACATCAATGCTAGTAATACTCATAGGCCACCTACCCAACTAGGTGCCACTACTAAAGAATTACACTACTCTAAACAAGTATTCCATTGATTGTATAAATGTGTAATAGACCTATCATTACCACCTTTATTTTAACACTATAAATTTATTTATAGTTTTGAAATTGGTTAAGTTGTATAAGCTCAAGCTTTAATCTAAGAAAGACTCATTTTAGTACATTTACTATAGCTTCAAAATTCACCTACGTATTACATCTATATTAAAAATATTATAAATCTCATTAGTCTACTTCTTCATACCATCAATCACTATACTCATTAAATGTATATAATACTTCTTCACCACTAAATAACATTATCATCACCAAATCACATGGGCAATATCATATTTTTACACCTAAAATAAATAACATGTCATATTATTTTTCAATAAATATACTTAAAATTAATAACTCTAATCTAATATGAGCATAATTAATTCTTAGCCAAAGGTAAATAAGGAGTTTGGAGATTGAAATCAAAGAAAGATACATCTAGGTAGGTTTTATATTTTTACTTATTTTCAAATCATAGTATATCTGAACAAAATTTCTTATAGAAATGTATTCAATCCATAGCAAGCACTTATACTAGAATACTAAGGAAGTGTATTAAGATGAAAAAATACCACTTAAGTACATATATAAGAAATACATGATTATATACAACATTAAAACCCAATCCTATATACACACAATAATTATTATATAAAATGCTAACATGAAGTATAGACATGCCAATGAATTCATAATTTATATTTCTAAGTAAACTTCATTGAAGCACAAGTAACATGGTCACACAATCCAATTTACAATCTCAATTCGTTGTGAGTACAAACAAACATAAATATCATGATGATAATTTTCTCGACTTCATCAAAAATACCAAACATAATTCCCAATAAATCTTGATTTGTAACCCAAGCTCTGATACCAAAATGTAACACCCAAAATTTCACACAAATAAAACCCATAAAATTTCTACATTTTTTTTGTTCTCTTATGCAACACTAACTCTACATAAGTAAACTCTTCAACCATAAACAAAACCATACTAATACATGCATTACCTTCATGCATCTTAAAATCCCATGTATACAAGCAAATGAAACCTTAAATGTAGACAAACACATTCAAGGCGTGTTATATGCAATGTAGAAGGTTGCCTTATATTTTGGAAAGTGAAATGCATAAAGGCATTCAATAAGCTATTTGTGACTAAGTTGTGTCAACTATACCAAAATTAAGTGTACAAGACTACACTCAAATTTGATACTTAAGATATATAAATAATATCTTGGACTAATGAAACCAATATTGAAGATCACTTCAAATAGTATGGAACATGATTCATCAATGGTTTGTTGGCACCTTGTTTTCTGCAACTATAACTTTAAGCACGATAAAACTGCATAAGCAACCAAAATCATAATTATCCCAAACTCAAATAAAATCACCTTAATACCCATGATTACACTATTAAATATTAACCATTTGTGTCTAAGTTTAATTATCCAACCATAGTGCATCTAGACTTGTTTAGCTCACCTCATAAACAAGTTACAATTTTATCAAATTACCTATCAAATGATGATGGATAAAATACCCCCATGAGGTGAAAAGTATTTTTAAGAGTTATATTTTATTTTATTAGTTAGAATATACCACTATGAACCTAAAAAAATAATCTATAGTAATTTAAATGATAAAATAACTCGACATTCCAAATGAGTTTTAACGCAACAAAACTATTATGCTAAGTAATTTTTTGAATAAATTAGGTTTAGAAATGGTTCACTAAAAATAGGAAAAACATCCAAAATTTATAAATGAAGTTTATTTATAAATTTAAAGTTAAAATTAATCATTTCCAACCTCTATTTCCATCTATATATTCTTATAGCTATTTTTGGTAACTCAAATTTGAAACAACTTTGCAGGCTGAAAAAGAAAATCAGCTACAGAAAATTGCCAATTTCCTCTAGAGTTGGACTCACCAAATGGTAATAGAACAAGGTAGAAAATTTATGATTGAGGATAATAATTTTATTAATATAATTATTTATCTTAAATTTTTTATTTTTATAAAATATTTTATAATCCTATTAATTTGAGCCCATTTTTGGAGCGACTTCATAGACTAAAATCAGAACAACAAACATTTTGAATAAATTTAATTTGGAAAAGAATTATTAAAAATATTAAATAATTAATTTTTTTTAATTCAATTTTAATATTTTAATTTAAACATAATATAAATTTATACCAACCTCTAAACCTAAGATACTATCACTCTAGCATTTTTTTGGCAGGGTGTTGCTGAAGGGTTTTTGGAAACTAAAATAAATAAACAAGTGATTAATTTTACAAATTGCCCTTATAAATAGTTTCTCCAAATAAAAATTGGAAGAGATTAAATGATACAAGTCAATTAATCATATTCTATTAGGATAGAGGTAAAGGTTTCCATCCTCCACTTATGCCAATTAACTAGTACAGTTGTTTACTTGAGTTAAATCCCAACTGACTTAAACCGATTTTCAACTTAAGTAGATTAATTTTATTTCTATATTTTTAATACTAATGGAGTTAATTTATAATTAAGTGATCAAGATAAATCCTTTTGAAATGTTTTGGGTCACTATTATTACATAATTAATTTTTTGTGTATGATAAATTTAAATGTATATGCCTATGGTTCTACCAATTTTATTTGTCGAGTTCCATCCTTTTTTTAACAATATCACAATTCACAAATATAATTTCATTATA
>JARHVA010001433.1:3342500-3460543 GCA_037957365.1 Torreya grandis
TGATAATGGTATAGGAACCCAATTAAAAATATGCAACGCCCCAAATATTTTAAAATTTTACCCTAATGTTGTAAATTACAATGTTCATAGACATTGGTATGGGAAACTTGATGTAAAATATGCAATACCCCAAATATTTATGAAATTTGTCTTAGTATTACAATTTTTTCCATGAAACAACATTGGTACTAGAAACCTTGGTGTCCAACTATATATATATATATATATATATATATATATATATAACACCCCAAATATTTATTAATTTTGTCATAGTGTTACAAATTATACTATGTAAAAACATTGGTATGGGAAACCTGACTCAAAATATCCAACACCCTAGATATTTTTTATATTTTTCTATGTGATGAATTATGTCATGTAATGAAATTGGTAGGGGAAACCTAATTCAAAACATGCAACAACCAAAATATTTATTAAGTTTGTCCCTATGTTGTAATTTTTGCCATGCAACAACATTGGTACAAGAAACCCACCTCAATATGCAACACCCTTAATATTTTAGAATTTTGTCCCAATTTTTTGAATTGTGTTACATAATAACATTGGTATAGGAAACTTTACTTAAAATATGCAAGAACCCAAATATTTATAAAAAATTTCCTAGTGTTGTGAATTACACCACACAATGACATTGGTATAGGAAACCCAACTCAAAATATACAACAAACCAAATATTTCATAAATTTGTCATAATTTTGTGAATTACACTACACAACAAAATTTATATGAGAAATATGACTCAAAATATGTAACACCCCAAATATTTCCAAATTTTGTCTCAGTATTGAAAATTTTACCATACAATGACATTGGTATGGGAAACCGAACTCAAAATATGCAACACCCCAAAGAATTGAAAATTTTATACCAGTGTTATGAATTAAGTCATGTAATGCATTGGTATGGAAACCTAACTCAAAATATGTAACACCCAAAATATTTCCAAAATTGGTCTTAGTGTTGAGAATTGTGTCACACAATGACATGGTCTAGGAAACCTGACTCAAAATATGTAACACCTCAAATATTTTCAAAATTTGTCCTAGTGTCACAAATTTCACTACTCAATGACATTGGTATAGAAACCTGACTTAAAATATGTAACACCCCAAATATTTAAAAAAAATCCTAGTGTTGTAAATTGTGATGCTTAAAAACATTGATATGGGAAACTCGACATAAAACATACAACACCCTTAATATTTATAAAATTTATCATAGTGATTCAAATCATGTCATACAATGACATTGGTATGTAAAACATGAATCAAAATATACAACACCCTAAATATTGCTAAAACTTGTCCCAGTATTGTGAATTATAGTGGGCTATGACATTGTTATGAGAAACCAGATCCAAAATATGCAACAAAATAAATATTTATAAATTTTTTTCTAGCAGTCTGAATTATATAACACAATGACATTGGTATGGAAAACCTGACACAAAATATACAACACCTCAAATATTTCATAAATTTATCCCAATGTTATGAATTACACTACACAACAACATTTGTATAGGAAATTTAACTTAAAATACGCAATGCCCCAAATATTTCCAAAATTTTGTTCCAATGTTGTGAATTGCACCATGAAATGACATTGGTATGTGAAACATAACTCAATATATGCAACACTACAAATGTTTTAAAATTTTATGTGTTGTGAATTATGACACACAATAACATTGGTACATGAAACTTGACTCAAAATAAACAACACCCCAAATATTTATAAAATTATCCCATTGTTATGTATTATTCCATGCAAGAACATTGGTATGCAAAACCCAACTCAAACTATGCAACACCCTAAATATTTTAATAATTTATCTGAGTGTCATAAATTATGTCACACAACAAAATTGGTAAGGAAAATATGACTCAAAATATGCACCACCCCAAATATTTTAAATTTTTTTCAGTGTTTTGAAGTGCATCACTCAATGACATTGGTATAGGAAACCTAACTCAAAATATGTAACACCTTAAATATTTTAAAATTTTTGCTTAGTGTTATGAATTATGATGTGCAAAACCATTGGTATAAGGAACCCAACTCAAAATATGCAACACCCCAAATATTTCATAAATTTATCCTAAGATTTCAAACTAAACTACATAATGACATTAGTGTGGAAACTTGATTCAAAATATGCAACACCCCAAATATTTTTGAAATTCATCTTAATGTTGTGAATTGAGACAAGCATTGGCATTGATATAGGAAACCTGACTCAAAATATGAAACAACCAAAATATTTTATAAAATTGTCCCCATATTTCAAATTATACCATCCAATGACATTGGTGTGGGTAACCTAACCCAAAATATGTAACACCCCAAATATTTCAAAAATTTGTCCCATTGTTATGAATTGCATTGCACAACAGTATGGGAAATCTAAATAAAAATATGTAACACCTAAAATATTTATAAAATTCATCCTATTAAAGTAAATTGTGTCATGAAATGACATTAGTACATGAAACATGTCTCAAAATATACAACATCCCAATTATTTCATAAATTTGTCCTAATGTTGTGAATTTCACTACATAATGACATTTGTAGAGGAAATTTGACTCAAAATATACAACACCCCAAATATTTGCAAAATTTATCCAAATTTTACAAATTCCACTACGTAATGACATTGGTATGTGAAACCCAACACAAAATATGCAACACCCCAAATGTATCCAAAAAATTTCCAAGTGTTGTGACGTGCTACATAGTGACATTAGTATGGGAAGCCTAACTCAAAATATTCATCACCTAAATATTTCATAATTTTTTTTATTATTACTAATTACACTATGCAACAACATTGGTATGAGAAACCTAATTCAAAATATTCAAATATTTAACAAAATTTATCACATTGTTACGAATTATGTTGTGTAGTGACCTTGGTATGACAAGCTAGACTCAAAATGTATAACACCCCAAATATTTTTGAAATTTATTAAAATGTTGTGAATTATGCCACACAATGACATTGGTAAGGGAAAACTAACTCAAAATATGCAACACCATAAATATTTCCAAAATTTGTCCTAGTGTTGAAAATTATGCAGTGCAATGATATTGGTATGGGAAACCTGACTCAAAATATGTAACACCCCAAATATTTTTGAAATTTGTCCCACACTTATGAATTGCATCATGAAATGACATTGGTATGAGAAATTGGACTCAAAATATACAACCCAAATATTTTTGAAATTTTTTCAAGTTTATGAATTACGTCATGAAATGACACTACTACAAGAAACCCAACTTAAAATATGCAACACCTCAAATATTTATGAAAATTTTCCAAGTGTTGTGAATTACATATCGCAATGACTTTAGTTTTGGAAACATAACTCAAAAAATATAACACCCTAAATATTTTTAAAATTTGTCCCAATGTTGTGAATTATGTCACTTAATGTCAATTGTATAGGAAACCCGATTGAAAATATGCAACAACCCAAATATTTTTTAAAAATACAGTGATGTAAATTATAATGCATAATAACATTGATAGTAAAACCTGACTCAAAATATATAATTCTACAAATATTTTTGAATTTTGTCCTAGTGTTGTGAATTTTGATACATAATGACATTGGTGCAAGAAACATGATCAAAATATGTAACACCTAAAATATTTTTGAAATTTGTCCTAGTGTTGTGAAATTTACTACATAATGACATTGGTATGGAAAACATAACTCAAAATATGTAACACTCCAAATATTTATGAAATTTTTCCTAGTGTTTCAAATTGTGTTGCATAACAACATTGGTATGAGAACCTGACTCAAAATATGCAACACCCCAAATATTTATGAAATTTATCCTAGTTTTGTGAATTTCACCATATAACAACATTGGTATGGCAAATCTGACTCAAAATATGTAACACCCCTAATATTTTTTTTAAAAAAAATCCCAATGTTATGAATTACATCATGCAATAACATTGGTATAGGAAACCTAATTCAAAATATGCAACACCCCAAATATTTTTGAAATTTATTTCAGTGTGACAAATTACACTATGCAACAACATTGGTATGGGAAATCCAACTTAAAATATGTAACACCCCAAACATTTCTAAAATTTATCCCAGTGTTGTGAATTGCATCATGCAACAACATTGGTATAAGAAACCTGACTCAATATGCAATACCCCAAATATTATTTAAATTTGTCCCACTGTTGTAAATTATTCCATCTAAAAACATTGGCATAGAAAACCTAACTCAAAATATGCAACACTCCAAATATTTATGAATGTCATCTTAGTGTTATGAATTATGTCACTACATGACATTGGTATGAAACACCTGACTTAAAACATGTAACACCACCAATATTTTAAAAAATTATCCCATTATTATGAATTGTGATGCTCAAAGACATTGGTATAGGAAACTCAACATAAAATATAAAACTTCCCAATTATTTCTAAAATTTATCTTATTGTTGTGAACCATGTGACGTAATGATATTGGTATGGGAAACCCAACTCAAAATATGCAACACCCCTAATATTTATATAACTTATCCTAGTGTTGAGAAATGTGTCATGTAATGATATTGGTATGGGAAACCTAATTAAAAATATGTAACACCCCAAGTATTTTGAAAATCTGTCCCAATGTTGAAAATTTCACTGTGCAATGACATTGATACGATAAATCTAATTGAAAACATGTAACACCTAAATATTTAAAAAATTTATCCTAATGTTGTGAATTTTACCACCCACTAACAGTGGTACAAGAAACCCAACTCAAAATATGCAACAACCTAGATATTTCTAAAATTTATCTCAATGTTATGAATTATGCCATGCAATAACGTTGATATGGGAAACCTGACCCCACCTCAAAATATCCAACAACCCAAAAAATTTCAAAATTTATCCCAGTGTTATGAATTGTGACATACAACAACATTGATATGGGAAAACTGACTCAAAATATGAAATATGAACTAGGAATTTGACTAAGAAGAGGAGATTAGTATCGTGTTAGTGAATGAAACCAAATAAAAAACACACTAAACTAGCATATTCATGCCTAGTTACTAGGGTGAGATTAGTAACAAAAATAAATGATAAACACAACTAAAAAGTAAGGAAAAACAAGAATGCCTTCACCTTCCTTAGATGTTCCAAATGCATTTGTAGTAGTTGTTTGCTTAGTTTTGTTTTCATGAAGTCCTTGGCAATGGAAGCTTGGCTACCTCCATCTCTCATTGGCACCTTTGGCTTTGGCTTGGCTTGGATTGGAATCAATTGGCATGGTAACACTAGTTTGCATGAAGTTTTTGGAATCAATCCTGCATTATAACTTTGCATAATTTAAGCTTAAAAATGATGTTCATGGCCTCTCTATTTATAGATTTTCAAGAATGACCAGAATCAACTATGGTCATCCATCTCAAGATTGAGATGTGTGGTCATGGATTAATTGAATTATGTAATTAAAATACATAATTATCTTCATCATGACTTTAGAATAAGGGATATTAATGAGGCATGGGAGGTAATAAATAGGCATGGGAGACCCATAATCCTGATATGTGTGACATTTATGGCTTAGGGATATCTTCCCAAGAAATGAGGTCACATGATGATGTAGATATTCAATATTAATTTATAAAAATAAGTTTTTAACAAGTTTTCATGGAATTATTAATTAGGCCTTGATTTGAATTAATTATCTCTTAAGCATGATTAAGCACTTTGTGCACAAATTACTTAAATTAATCAAAATGCCTTGTTATTGTTCTAAAATTTAACTGGATTAGAATTGGAAGTTGATATCAGATGCATTGGATCTGTTATCCCATTTATGATGTTACCAACACCAAATAACAAATACATGCATCTCATACAAGAAATATGATAGAAAAGAGCAATCTAGAGCACCCAAGGGCGAAATTGGCATTTTGACTCAAAATGATCTAATCAAAGTTACCTAGTGCATAAATTATATTTCCCTATTTAGTGATACCCTGGCCAAAATCGGCACTTGAATATGTCAATTTCAACTCATTTAATGTGATTTAGTGTTTTTAGGCCAAATTGTGCACTTTGGTGGAAATTGGTCAAAAGCCTTGTTGGAGGTCATTGGTGGCCAAATTTAGGTGTCTATAGTTTTTCCCTACTTAGGAAGGTAGTACAAGCTATAGACATAGTAATGTCTTCTCAAAAAATGAAAAGGTCCTATATGCCTACAATTACAATGATGATAAACTAATTATATGATGGTTTGCCCCCTCGAGGGAATGGTTGGCACAAGTAGGTCGGTAAATGGTCCCTCGATAAGAAGTGAAACAAGGGGACCAAAAAAAGGAAAGATGATGGGGTGAAAACATAATAATTTTAAAAAATTAGTCAAAGTCAATGAGAATGCAAGTGGGGCGATGGACAATGGTTTACCCAAAGGCAGTTATAAGAATTATACCCTTAAATTTCCCATAGGTAGTTATAATCATTAGACCTTGATTATGGAAAACATGATAAACTTGGCCAAGGATGATGATAACTTAACACCGAGGGTAATGATGAATTGGAACAACCTACTAGTAGGGAGATGCTTGTTTGAACTAATAAAAGTTAAAATTCTTTCATGGTTAATTACTTTGTTTGGGATATGATTGGGATTGAATCAGGATGTCAATGCTGAAGAGATGTTGATATCGCCATTGTTGAATAAAATTCTTAAAGCTAAGGTTTGTTGTAGCATGTGTCAGTAGGCATCATGGTATAACATCATGAGGATTACGCCAAAATATCCATAAGGATTGACTCCCGCAATCCAATACTCAAGAGAAAATAATGCAATAATGATAGAAACCATAATAACAATGTAAACATATGAATATGGATGGATTTGAGTATAAGTATGGGCAAGGAATCACCTAATGAACACACAAACGAAATCAAGATAACAGTGTTGAAATCAAACAAATAGGCAGATAAACAAAAACATAAGTAGAGACAACTAAACAAACAATGAAATAGAAATCATATGAATATTGCCCCTAAAAAATAGGTGACAACTAAACACATGAACAAAATGGGGGAATAGAAGAAAAGGAAGTGGGTGGCTGAGATGTCTCCATATACAGTAGGTAAGTGGATGCTACCTACATAGTTCTATAGATGTAATATCCAATAAAAAACTTCAGGCCAAATATAGTTCTTCCAGGGAATGGTAAGAATGTGATAACTGATGAAAATAAATAGAATGGATGTGATAGAAGAGGAATGGTCTTGAAAAATGGTAAGTGCATGAGAGAAAATGCCAAAAAAGATGGAGAAACTAAGTGACAAGTGGTTTGCTTACAACTTAGTAAGGGTTCTCAAAATGCTTAAGGCAATGAAGTGGTCAAACATTTTTGGTTTTTTCTAATGATTTTACAAATGTTTTTGGAATTTTGAAGTACCTCAACTCGATCAAGAATGATGAGACACTAAATGGTTCAAGCTCACAAAATGGTGAGAGTATTCAAACTTAGGTTACTCACAAAATGATGAGAGTGTGTCAAGGGATGACTAAGCTAACCTCAACAAGTATTAAGTGATACCTACATAGTCCCAGAGTAGGATCTCAAGTCACTTTAGTTTTGACCTATAGCAAAGGAATTTGACTAGTGTAGCAGTCAATTCAAACAAAATAGGCACAAGTGGTAAAAATTCATAATATGGCATAGGAAGTGGAAAATGGGTACATCAAGACTTAATAAACAAATTTTACAACTAGTTTGTCCATAGGTGGTTATAACTAGGACACAACATCATAAATCAATGGTACTAATTTTCCCAAAGGTGGTTATCATTAGTATGAAAATTGGTGATAAGAAAGGAATAACAAATGAAGGATGTAACTGCTAAAACTTCTATCATACCACTCTAAAATATGATCTCTATCTGAAGTAATTAAAATAATGGATGAAGCTGATCAAATTCCTCGATGCTAAAAATGCGTAATGAATGGCAAAAACCAAGGTCAAATAGGGTAAGCTTTAGAACTGTAGACACCGAAATAGTGTCTAACCCTTGGTCACCTTCCCCCTTGGTCCATTCTTAACCCATTCTTAAAACATGCACTTACTAATTTAAAAATAATAATTTACTATTAATATTCTCCCCTTTGACACCTCGCTTGACACCTCGCCTTGGACTATTTCCCACCCTATGACTCACCCAAGACCTATTCTTACTTCTCTCTAACCGCCTAACCAACTCTCATGCGTATTTAGCCCAACCTTTGACATTATCCAATGGATAATGCACTTGGCGGATGGAGAACAGGCTTGGTGGCTCTTTTACCCGTTCTCCACCCGCCGACGTTGGTCAAATGTCGGCCGACGCCGGCGGAATCGCCAACGTCGGTTATACTTAAACCATTTTTCTAACCCTTTGACGACCCCAATCAGAAATGGGTGAATCTCTGGAGCTAATCATGACTCTCGAATCTTCTTTCGGCAAAACAAAGTTCTCGTGCTTTTTGCTTTTCAATGTTCTAGGCTTCTTGGTGTTCTTGCAGGGATCAGCATTCTTGGCAGCACTTTTTAGGCACCAAGGTCTTGCATCAAACATTCTGCATAGGGATTGCACGATATCTCCATCACCAGCAACAACCGAGACACAGCTTCTGTACCTTTGCCAACTCGTATCACAGCTAAGTATTTGTACTATTTTTATTTCAGTGTCATTTACAATATATTAGCATTCTGTCTACTATCTATTCCAAGCATCCTTGACTCAACCTTCCCTGTTCTTCTCAGAGAGGCTAAAAAGCCTTCTCTCACCCCTTATTCCATTTTCTTTGCCTCTGACACTCCTTTAGTCTCTCTTTAGACAACACTCTTTGTCCAATCAACTCAGCACAAGTTATCAAAGACCTACAGACCATCTTAAGACCCATCTAATCAACTTGACTAAATTGCTTTACAGAAATGCTGAAAGGCCTTTTTCCTGCCCCTTACCCCTTTTCCTGACAACATTCTCAATCCATTAGATCCTAAGCAGTCCCTCTGAATCCCTCATAGACCCTCAGACTCACAAACAAGACCACAGTCCATCCTGCAGCCCAGAAACTAGACCTGTAACCCATCCCTGGCCATTGCCCTGACCGACCTCGTCCACTTCCCCTACCGACATCGGCAGTCTAACCGTCGTCGGTGACCTTCCTGACCGACGCCGACAATATCACTGATGTCGGTGACTATGTTAAGCAGATTACAGCTTATCAGGTACGCATTTGCTTTTAGTTCTTTCTTTTCAAGTCTTTTATTATCTCTCTTTTCTGTCTCTGTCATATTCTGTTTTAAACAATGGATTGTCATCCTCCAAGAAGCCTTAGCGCTTCTAGGACCAAGCTTTTGCTTGGCAATCCACCCTCTTATCAATTAACATTTTTCATGTTTTAGTGTCTGTCTCTTTCAGGTGTCATCCTCCACAACAAAAGAGGAGTTCTCACAACGTCTGGATTACGGTGTGCAGACTACATCTAGGTACATACAAGCCTTGACCATTTCTTTAAGTTTCTCATTTTCTCTCTTTGAATGTGAAAGCGAAATTGCATAGAAACATTCTGGCACGCCCGGTGGGACCCTTAGGGCCTTGGGTTCTTTTCCTTCTTTTTTCATTTAGGTGCATTAGGTTTCTCCCTCTTCACTTCTTTCTTCTTTTCTAAAAGACATCATAAGCAGGAATAAAAAGAACTTTTTCTTTCTTTTCTTGCATTTCTAGACTAGTCTAAAATCATTTTCTTCAACCCTTTCTCAACTTGTTTTCATTCCAACTTAACATTTCAATTTGGGGCTTTAAAATATATTGCATTCCATTTTTGCTTGCTTGCATTTCTTAGTCCACACTTAGTAATTAATAAACCGCATATTGAATAAATCGTAGATCACTTGATGTTACACAACCAAACCACGTGCACTAAATTAAACATCAAACTTACTTGAGACAAGGCCCGACTGGAATTTCATCACCCAGCGGATACCTTACCCATCCCGACGATCCTACTTGGATTTCACCACCAAGGGGAAAGTCCACTCTGTTCTCTAGCAGAGTCTAATCTATAGGGAAAGTATATTTTGGCTAAGCAAGATCAGCTAACCACTGGAATTGTGAAGTGAGGGGAGCTTGCTCCTTAGCACTAGGCCATGTACGGAACCTAACACAGACTTTTGAGCACCTAAACATACCTGAAACCATCTTTAGACTACTTATTCTAGGACCCTTCTAACAGCCAACCTCCTCAAACATCACTTTAAGGCATAAGCCACACGATCCTAATAAAATTATTTCTAGGGATTTAACACTAGGATCTGCCTGTCCTCATTATTTTCTATTTTTATCTTTTTTTTTGAGCTAGTAAGGACGTCTTCTTCATTTCCAAAAACTTTTTTCTGAGTTTCTAGAAAACACAGTAACCGACATCAGTTTTTTAACCGACATCGGCAAATTTTCTCCACCGGCATCAGTTATCTGATTGATATCGGCAATCTTCTTCATCGACATCAGTTTTTGTACCGATGTCGGTCACTATCCAATTTCGTTTTTCCAAAAATAGCAAGCTTAAAATCCAACTTTCTTGCTGTCTAAACATTCATTCTGGTTTTTTGAGACTGAAAAAACACAATTTTTTGAAACCCGACCCTTTCTTGCCTTGAATGGTTTTGACACGCAGTCAAACCAAGGCTCTTCTTGACCATGCTAGTCAACAATCGCTTCCACCTTCACCATCTATAACTAGTCCTATAATGGAGTTCCACTCAGAGACTGAAAGAACTCCTACTCGCCCAACCCTGCCTCAGACTCCTATTGTCCCAGAAGGGGACCAAAATTTTGCACGATTCTTGGACCTCAACATTAAAGCCTTACAGCACTATCTCGCGCATAGCCAAACACGAGACTCCCTAGGCAACCCAATCTATGGGATGCTGACTTCCTTAGTCGAGACAAGGATCACATCAACAGCACCTACAATTTAGCCTCTAGACAATCAAGTCAACACGTCCACCAATAACCCAACCGTGTCTTACCTTCAAAATTTAACCTGTCCTTCTAGACCTACCTCCATGGGGGTTTCGGTACTCCCTCAACCTCAAAATACTCAACCAAACCCCACACCTTTTCGAAACCTACTAGTCTCTATCCCCCCTACTCTTGCACCTATCAACACAAGAGTAATTGTTTACCCGTCAACAAGTGTGGCCACTCCTGAACCATCCTTGACGGCCCCTATCCAACTTGTGCCTACCAACCCCATAACACAAGTGCCTTTGGCTTCAACTTTTGCTCCAATAACTAGCTACCCATATGTTGCGTCTACGCAACCAACCACATCATATGCCCCACTCAATATCTTTCAAGCACCTTATAATCTAGGGGGCACTCCACCCGCCAATCCGTCAGCAGATATCATCAAAATGTTGATGGACAAGATGTCTAGCCTAGAGACCTTCGTTTCTAGCTCATGCAATGCTCTCTCATACAAGCAAATTTGTAATGAGCCCATTCATCCTTCTGTCCCGATTAGACCATACCCCAACTAGTGGGAGCTTCCCAAATTTTCTCACTTTCAAAGCAAGGAAGACCCACAACAACACTTACGGGCATTTAGACATGCCTGTTACCTTATTGCCTATGATGATGCATTGCTCTTGCACATGTTTCCTATGTCTCTCTCTAGTGCTGCACTTGACTGGTACAGCTCTATTGCCAGCCATTACCTCTTCACATTTACACAGCTGGCCTAGCTCTTTCTTGATCACTTCTCTATCAACATCACTAAGAAGGTCTCGATCACGGACCTCTATACTATCCGCCAATTCGAGGACAAATCTATAGCTGACTTCATTGCTCACTGGAGAGGCCTCATCAATCAACTCTCCTTTTCCTTACCCCAACCTGAACTTATTGAACTTTTCTCTCGAGCCTGCGCCAAACATATTTCTTCCACCTTACGGGTTTAGACCTTCCGCACCTTCGACAAAGCCTTCACGATGGCCCGCAAACTTGAATTATGTGCCATCGAGGAGAATAAAGTCAAGTTGCAAAGCAAGAATCCCAACTCTAAGACCAATGACTCCTCTTCTTCTAAACCTTCATCATCTAATCCTAAGTCTAAAGCTTCAGCTAACGCTATGGTCGTTAGACCTTCGTCCTCTTCAACCAATCAACCTGAGCCATCCACATCTTAGAGTGCCACCCGTCAATTCTAGCAGAGATACGTATAATGATAGTATACTCCTTGTGGAGAATCATACGCGTCTATATTGGAAAAACTTGTTAAACAAGGGATTCTCAACCTCCCCCAGATCCGACCACCTCCACAATTTGATCCCTCATGCGCCATCCCTGCGTGGTATAGGAAAAATGACTTCTGCAATTACCACCGTGTCAAAGGTCATGACACGAGAAACTGCAAAACCTTTAAAAACATAATCCAAGACATGCTTGAAAAGGGTGACCTCATCCTAGATAATCCCAATGCACCTCCTAATCAGGGCATCGACATCTTCAAGCAACCATTCCCCAATCATCCACCAACTCAAAATAATGTCCAGACCTTGATTGACAACACTCATGAACATGACATTCGAATAGTCAATACAGTCTCGCCCTTCATCCCCGACCAACCTCAAGAGGTTAGTCCATCTATCAGTCCATCACGTGTGGACAAACCTCTTTCCCCAGTTAGTTCTCCGTCAACCTCTCTTATCTTGGAGGATGCCTCAATCTTACCGGCACCACCAGTCTCACCATCCTCCTTCCTACTGCCTATGGAGGACCTGACCTTACCTACTCCTCGACTGCAAGTGGAGGGCACCATAATCCCTGCCCTTTACCCGCTTGAGGAGCCACACTCTCCAGTTCATTCTCCACCAAGAGAAGAACCTGACTCTCCATCTTCCTTGACTAACAACAATCCAGTTATAACTCCCACACACCTTGGGTCTGAGACTACTGCCACACCTAACACATCTTCTCAAGGACCCAAACTTCATCCAACATCTTCTCAACCATTTTCTCGACTAGTGGAGAAAATTGAACTTCTCCCTTCAAGGAAAGTGGAGCATCAAAGATTGTGGGAGCGTCTTAAAGTTCTTCAACATTCTCATGCCCTCTCGTCTCATGCTGCCAATCCTCCCAAGGTAGAATCTCCCAAGACTCTCAACAAAGACCAGACTCCTCCTTCTAAACCTACATCTACCCCATCTAAACCGATCAAGTCACTCGGCATTCGCCCTATCTCTACCCTCACTCACCCACAAGTGAAGGTGGACTTAGACCAGACCTCGACCAATAGTAGTCTTCCAACCAAGTCAAAGAAGACTGCTAGACCACAGAAGCGAACCCCTCCTCCACCATCAACATTACCCTCCATTTTAGGCCCTCATCCTTCTACCCTAATCGGAGTGCTCCCTACTCTGACCCTTAACCAACACAAATTACCTCCATTACTTCCTTTGCCCACCATAAGTCAACCCCCTCTCAAAAATTCAGCACCTCTCACGAAGAAAGTGTTGTCTTCACATGTGGCCGCACCACCAACCCAAAAGGTGGTACAGAAGCCTTCTTCAACATCCCCCAAGCAAAAGTCACCAACGCGTCATGCATCAACAAGCACGGACCCCTTAGTAGGTTTATATGCTTTGAAATTACGCCAACTTTTGCAGACTTCTAGCATAACCCTTCCATCTATCAAGCCATTCCAACCCCTCGGGTCAAAACCTTCTTGGTTCGATGATACGAAGATTTGCTTATACCATCGTATGCCAAGACACGATACCGAGACCTATTGTGCCCTCAAGGTAGTCATTCACCGCTATATGGATAAAGACACTCTTCTCCTTGAGGACACTCTTGACCAACCCTTGACATCTTCCCGTCCAACCTCTTCAACCTCATCAGCATCTCGCCAATAGGCCATGACCCCTTCTTCACCTCATATCTTTGAAATCAATGTTATCCACATAACCACCAGGTCACAAAAGGACAAGGCAAAAGAAAAAGTTGTTATTCCTTGGACCTATCTTTTTGTCCAGGTGCCTCAACCACTGAAACCCAAGATTTCCATCTTAGGTGCATCTCAACCCCCTTCTTCAGAGGCAATCAAAGACTCTATGATAAAACAACTTCACCAAACGCCTGTGAAGATGACCTTATATGACCTTATCCAAAGCTCCCCCCAGCATCATCAGGCTTTAATCAAAGCCTTACAGGCAGTGGAAGTCTAACCTGAAGACCCTCAACCACTAGCTGCCCTAGTCCATTCTTTATCCCCCATCGCCTCTATCACTTTTAGTGATTCTAAAATTCCTACCTCTACCTTAGAAGATCAAGACGCTACTCTTTTCATCACAGCCTACGTTGATCGAACCCGTATTAAATGAGTTATGATTGATGGGGGTGCCAGCATTAATATCATTTCCACCCATGCCTTTGATCAATTGGCTCTTCCCAATAATTGCGTATCGAAAATCGACACAATCCTTAGATCTTTTAATGACACCACCGCTAATACTATTGGCACTGTTGTCCTCCATATTCACATTGGTCCACGCACAATCTCAGAGCTCTTCTACATCATTGAGGGAGAATTCCAATATAACATGCTATTAAGATGACCCTGGATCCGCGCCATGGCTTGCATCCCTTCAACACTTCACCGTTGTGTCAAATTTGAACATGACAAACAAGTCCATGTCATTCCTGCCGACCCTTCCCCTTTTAAGCCTTGTAACACAACCTATCACCTAAATGACGTCCTTATTCCTCTCAAGGCATCAACCCAAACATCGTCTCCATCCGCGAAAGCATCAATTAGTACACAAACAGTGGTTGCCATCACATCACCTTCTCAATTAACAACCAAAGACCCCATGGACGATATCTTCCAAAGACTTTCATTGGGGGAATATCGCCTACTTACTCTAGACATGTTCCAGACTCCCCAAGAGTATGGACAGCTTCATCAAAATCCAAGCTATGACCATCGGATCAGAATGGTCATTCCTTATGGTCTTCCTAGCCTTTGAACCAGTCTCATCTATGGGGGGTTGGATCAAGCTCCTACTGAATCAAATCCTTCCTCACCTCAAATATTCACATCTGATTTCTCCTTTCTTGGCAACCCCACCTTTGCACATACCTACCTTTATAAGTGTGCATGGAAGGGTTTTGGCTTTGGGCGCTATGAACAAGGCTCCCATCGACCCATCGAACCACCCAATGACGATAATGCCAATAAATGGTATGGACTGGGTTTCCAAGAACCCACTGAGGCTTCCACAAACCTTTGCCCCGAACGAACTATCGACCAATCTCTTCCAGACTCGCCTATTCTTCCATCTTCACCTACAGAGTTGGTGGTTTCCATCCCTCCTAGTTTTTTTTGCATAAACACCATCCGCTTGGAACCCCTAACCTATCAACTCAACGGGATTCCCAAGTCTCTCCCTCTCGTTTATCCCAGCATGATAGACGATGAATCGGCAACCATCAACACTGTCCACTGCATAGACGACAATGCCATTCTTACCTATATGGGTGCTGACAATTCTTTCATTCAGCGCTCCCTCCCTTCTGAAACACAGGTTATGTTAAATGAATCAACCATTGACATTAACCTTTCACCAGGTGTTCCTCATGTCTTACAGATTGGTCAATCTTTAGACACCCAAGAGCAAATCGACTATACCACATTTCTCTCAGATAATCACAAAGCCTTTGCCTAGACCTACGTTGACATGCCTGGCATCGACCCTAACATTGTCACTCATAACATTGTCACAAAGCCAGAGGCTAAGCCTGTTAGGCAAAAGCTTCGCAAGATGCATCCTCGTGTTGCACTTCTTGTCAAAGAAGAGCTTCAATGCCTTCTTTCTGTCTCTTTCATCCAACCCATTGATTATCCATAGTGGGTCTCTAACATCATTCCTGTTACCAAGGCAACTGGGGGGATCCAAATTTGTACGGACTATCATGACCTTAACCTAGCTTGTCCCAAGGATGACTTTCCTCTTCCAAACATTGACCAACTTGTTGATCTTACAGCTAGCCATGAGATGTTATCACTCATGGATGGATTTTCAAGATATAACCAAATCCTGATTGCACCAGAAGATCAGCACAAAACCACCTTCATTACACCATAGGGAACTTTTTGCTATCGAGTCATGCCTTTTGGTCTGAAAAATGCAGGTGCCACATATCAACATGCCATGACTTACATCTTTCACGATCTCCTCCATAAAATCATGGAGGACTATGTAGATGACCTGCTTGGCAAGTCTAAGCTTCGTCGCGACCATTTGACTATCCTCAAAATCATCTTCTCTTGCCTTCTTCAGTACCATGTCCGTCTTAACCCCAAGAAATGCGTCTTTGGGGTCCTCTCTGGAAAGCTCCTGGGATTCATTATCTCTCTTCGTGGCATCGAGATAGATCCTGCGAAAATCCACACTATCCTCGAAATGCCACCTCCAACTAATCTTAAGCAACTTCACAGTCTACAAGGGAAGCTCCAATCCATCTGCCACTTCATTTTGCAGCTTTTTGACCGTTGCCAACCCTTTCATCACCTCTTTAAGAAGGACGTCTCCTTTAAATGGGATAAAGATTGCCAAGAGGCTTTTAAAGCCCTCAAATGCTATTTGGTTTCTCCACCAGTCTTTATTCCACCAAAGGACGACCAGCCCTTCTACCTCTACATCTCAGCAACTAATCATTTGTTAGGTGCCATGATCATGCATTGAGAGGAGCAACACCGTGAGCAAGCAGTCTACTACATAAGCTGAACAATTGTCGATTACGAAACTTGGTATACTCATACCGAGAAACTCTGTTTGGCATTAGTCTTTGCCACTACCAAGCTCCATCACTATCTTCTCAATCACAAAACCTTTGTCGTCACCCACACTGATCCTCTTAAATACATGCATTCTAAGCCATATCAAAACCAGTGTATGGCTCGTTGGCTCATGCTTCTTGCTGAATTTGACTTAGAATTTGTCTAGCAAAAATCTGTAAAGGGGCAAACAATTGCTGACCAACTAGCAGATGCCCCTCTTCCCGACAATCAACCTTCTCAGTGTGAACTTCTCGATGAATCTATCACCACTCTCTCGACTGATGACACATTCTACCAAATGACGATGTTCTTCAACGGCACTAAATGTCAACTCGATGGGGGTGTAGGGGTCATCCTCATCCCACACGAGGGTGAACCCATGCCCTTGTCTTTCAAACTTGACTTTGAATGTACCAATAATATGGCCGAATATGAAGCCTTAATTTTGGGACTTCAAACTGCCCTTTCTTTAAACATCAAGTCCATCAACATCTTTGGTGACTCACAACTTGTCGTCAATCAAATCAATGGTTCATATCTTTGTAAAAACAAAATTTTACAAAGGTACAAGCACTGTGTTGACATTCTTCTAGCATCTTTCGACCATCACTTATTGCAGACTGTCCCTCGATCTACGAATAAGTTTGTTGACACCATGGCTTCCCTCACCTCGCATATTCCTTCTTCTTCATCATCCTCATCAAGAATTTATGTCATGGTACATCGTGTGCCATTGCCTTCATACATTTCCACTGACATCAATCTCGTCCACACCATAGACTCTAGTTCACAAGATGTATGGTATAAACAACTTGAGGACTACTTGGCTCATTCTCTCATTCCTCCCAACCTCTCTAGCAATGCACGATGGGATTTCATTAAGCGCACCACTTGCTATATCATGCTAGGGGGCCTTCTCTATAAAAGAGGTTTTGACGGTCTTCTTCTTCACTGTTTAAACTCCACTAAAGCTTCTCATACTGTTAAACAAGCCCATGACGGGATTTGTGGCGGACACTTCAGTGGTAACTCAGTTGCCAAGCACATCCTTCACCTGGGTTATTATTGGCCCACTCTTCATCAAGACTGTAGCGATTATGTTTGGCATTGCATCAAGTGTCAGCAGCATGCTAACTTGCTTCATCTCCCTAGTCACACCTTACAAGTCGCTCAGGATTTTTGGCCTTTTTCACAATGGGGCTTAGATCTCATCAGCGAGATTAATCCTCATTCATCTCTTCATCATCAATCCATCATCACTGCCACTGAGTATTTCACTAAGTGGGTGGAAGTTATTCCTCTCGTCTCCACAAAAGTCGACAAGATTTTTGACTTCATCAACACCCACATCATCTGTCATTTTGGTGTACCTCACAAAATCATCACCGATAACAGAAAGTCATTTAAAAACAAAACTGTCCAAAAACTTTGTGACTCCTTTGGCATTAAACTCAGCTTTTCTTTGCCTTACTACCCACAAGCAAATGGGCAAGCCGAGGCTTCTAACAAAATGTTAACTAAAATTCTCATGAAGGTGGTCAACGACACTAGAAGGGATTGGCACATTCATATTCCCTTCGCTTTGTGGGCCTAGCGCACTAGCATCTGAACCTCTATAGGTGCTACCCCTTTCTCTCTAGTATACGAAACAGAGGCTGTCTTACCTCTCGAAGTATAGATCCCATCTCTTTGCATTTTGCTCCATGACATTCTTTCTAATGATGACTTTCATCAAGATCGATTAGCTCAACTTGAGTTACTCGATGAGCATCGTCTTGTTGCCCTCAACCATCTCCATGTCTATCAAAATCACATCAAACGAGTCTATAACAAAACTCTGCGAGAACGAGATTTCAATATCGGAGACCTCGTCCTCAAAGAGAACCAACATATGACCAATATGGAACAGAGTAAACGAGGAAAATTTGCTCCTAATTGGCTTAAACCTTATATCATCACACACAAGTATGGATCAGGGACTTATCATCTGTCTTCTCTTGAAGGCCGACCAGAACCTGAGCCCCTTAATGCTTTGCATCTATGACCATTCTACTGTTAGTTGAGTACTCATCCACTTGACATTTAACTTAAGCTCGTCCCTTGAGCAATCTCTGTCCTTTTAATCTTCAATCCTTTCCCCCTTTTTCCCTTAACACATCCTCTATAACCCTTTTATGACGTATGGATGCTTCATCCTAATAAAAGGGAGCCCTTGACCTTCTATAAGTCTTGTCCATGACTCAACATTCTGTCAAAACTAAATCAAGATGTCAAAATATCCAAGGTCACAAAATCAAATATAAAAGCAGACTGCTCCCTCGAAGGATAGCTATAATATCATTGCTATAGCTACTAGACTGCTCCCTCGAAGGACATCTATTCAAACACCCTTAAATCTATAAAGCAAAGTATAGACCACTCCCTCGAAGGATGGCTATGACTAAATCTTGCTACAAACAGCACTTTCTTAGAAGCTTCCCGCATCGATCAGCTTCACAAATGACCACAAAACAAGTGATATCTCTATGTGGACTTCTCACATTGATCAGTCCACTCTAAAAAAAATTAAAAAAAAAAAGAAAAAAAAGAAAAGGGGTCATGGACTTGACTTGTAGTTGTCTCAGGGTCTCCTATAAAAAGAGGCAAAGTTATCCCTACTCTAAAACAGGTTACCCTTTCCTCCTATCATATCACCTACTCAAGGGACTTCGAGCTCACTTTAATGTCAAAGTGATTCAATTACCGCTCTAACATAACTCATGGTCAACGATGCAACACATAAATGGGGCTCTTGGTTCTAACAACCCCTATCTATGTTGTCATTTTGGTCCTTGTCAATAAAAGGGCGCTTATGCCTTTTACTTTCTACCTACACTTTGGTCACGTTTAACCACATCATTTGTCAAAACAATTCAATCCGATTCTTTTCAAACCACTCACATAACCTACTTATTCTGGTTTCCATAGACATCAACACACATGGAAACTATCAACCACACAATTTATGTCCAGCATAAACCATTACTTACTGAAACATAAATTGACCTACAATTCATTTTTAGCAAACATCCATCACAAATATGGATAATTGCTAGGGATGAAAAACCTCGACCAATGTTACAGCTTACACCATTTGGAAAATGCTGTAGCATCATCTCCTCCTTGTCATTTCAAGCATGTACCCTCAGACATATGGGAAATGCTATATCTTTATCATAACCAAAATCAACCACTTCGCTCTTTTTCCTCCCTCTTGGGAGAACTACATTGGACTGAGGCCCTAACGACAGGGGATATGTAGGTAGCACTCAGTTGACATGGGGTCTTCTAGGGTTAGCTCGGCCATTCCTTCATTGCATTTCTTCCATCACATTCTTTTGTCACCTGCCAATCACATCACAAACAATCACATATTTTCATAATCATTAACATTAATCATTTTCATCCATATCATTAATCATTAATCTTAATCATACATCCATCATCATATAAACACCATAATCTCAGCATCATAATCCTAAACATATATCAAATCAAAATAACATACAAACACATCCACAACATTTCTCATAAACACATCCATGATCAAATATCTCAACATATATATATATATATATATATATATATATATATATATATATATATATATATATATATATATCAATAGTTTTTACAATGACACAATCTGTGTCTCTATCTCTCTCTCTCAACAAAATATATATACATCTCACATCATCGGCTCGCAGGCCGGTATATACATAGTATCAAGGTCTGCCCTCAAGGCTGTGGCTGTGGTGGTGGTGGTGGTGGCCTGGAAGATGCTGTATCATCTCCCCCCTCTGATCTGTGCCTCCTGTGTGACTCAGTAGTAGTCATTCGTGACCTAGACCACTATCAGCTCTGCTCTGCCCTCATATCAGAGTACCGTTGTATTTGAGGAAACCCCTTAATGGCTCCCTCATAATACGTGATCTCATCCAACACATTATGGTATCTAACTATAGATACCGTCTGCAGTGGACCCATCTGACCTACAGCTGTGCCCTGTACTAAACCCTACAGCTGTGAGAACATTGGCTACGCTGACACTGACTATGTGGGCTCCTGAGCTGGCTGTTGAGGTGGATGATGCATCAGGTCCTGCCCCCCAAAAACCTATCCTACCACTGCCTATGCCTGGGATACAGTGAGCTCTCCCTATAGCAGTGTGACCTGACCCATCAACACTATCACTCGACTCGTCATCTCTGTCAGCTACCCTATAACCCCTGCCAGTTGTCCCTGAAAAATTGTGACCTAGGCCTGTGCCGCATCCCTCTCCTGCCGCACGGTGTCCCTCTCCTCGTGGGCTATATCTCGCTCTCTGGTAATGGCCTGTGGATCTGGCTATGGCCCTACCTATAAACCTATGTACTGCCCTACCCACCACGCCGTGTAGGCCTCTGTACAACCTGGGTTAGCCACCCCAGGTCTTGCTGGCAACTCCTCAAAATTTGGACCCTCTATCTCCTCTGGTAGTGGGAGTGGCACCTCAATGTCATCCCATCTTTACAGTGGGAATGCGGGAGGTACGTCCTGTAGCAGCCCATACTAGTGCTGCACTCTCTCTGTTGGCACTCTCTCAAGCTCACCGACTTGCCTACCCCTAACCCATCTCAGGCTCTTCACACCAACCAGCTGCTCTCCCTAGTCTCTGAACATTGGATAAACCAAGTATGGTCTCCAGATGATGTCTGCAAGAATTAGGGCCTCCAGTACCCCTTTATAGTGGTCAATGTCTCTGACCACTCCATCTACTCGCGTCTGTGCCATCACCTCGTGCTACCACCTGAATCCGACCCTAAAGCCAACCAAAATTGCCACTAGGAGGCCAAGAGGACGGGTAACCACTATATGCTCATAGGCCCAGCAATGTAGCAAGTGGCCCATGCACAAGCTGTATCGCCACCACTGACTAATACCCCACAGCTCTCTATATACTTGGGCCAAAAAGATAGGTGCCCAAGCAAACACTGTCTACTACTCTATCATTTCAAGCAAAACTCTGGTCATAGCGACCAAAAACCTACCGCCCTCTGCATCTGGCAATGCGTACACCATGATGCCTATCATCATCAACATCGCTAGCCGATGTGCATCCTCATCTGCAGCATACAAAGGCTCATATGCAAAACTCGCTAAGTGGTAGCTCGTCTCAGTGACGTGCTCTCCAAATAGCGTAACCATATGAATATCATTTGCCTCTCTCGAGCACGCATAAAAGTCTGCTCTGTGTACTGGCAGCCACAAAATTTGGTACACATCCTTGATTGTGACCATCATCTCTCCCGTGGGCAGATGGAAAGTGTTGGTGGAATGATCCTATCACTCGATCAGTGCCACCATCAAGCTCACATCTCGTGCCACTCTACAGTAGCGTTACAGCCTGCTGAGTCTAACTGCGCTCATTTGTGCCCACTCATTGACTATCACCCCTCTGTGCATCCACGTCAGCAATGTCAAGAGGCAATCTTGCAACATCAAAGTCAGCCTTGCTTGCATGCACCCAAGTCAATCTCATGTTAAAAATTTTCCCTATCTCACTATCTATGCCTGACCCAACACCTGAGAAGCCCTTGGCATAGCTTCGACCCCTCGACTTAAACATTTTTCATCCATCTTTTGACCAAGTAGCCAACTGACATCAGTTAGCATGCCGGTGATGGCACTCACCTAACCGACGTCGGTCACTTAGTGACCGACGTCGGCAGGTTAGTGATCGACGTCGGTCACTGGTCGGCTGACGCCAGTGAACCCACCAATGTTGGCAACTGGTTCAGCCCTAGGGCCGAATGGGGTGAGCCCTAAAATTAGGGCTTCCCCTTTTAAACCCCCTAAATTCCTCTTAGAAGACTCCTAACCTCTCTTAGACCTATTCCCCACCCTCCTAGCTACCCTCCCCCCTCGATTTTTGCCTAAAATAATAAAAAATTCAAAAATCAAATCAAATTCAAACAACAACTAAATAGGGTTCAAAGACCCTCCTACCTTGTCCCGACGTCGCCGGTGTGGTGGCACGATGGGTGTTGCTAGTGGTGGACCTCTTGTCAGTCCTCTACTGCCCTCTACCATCTCGTCAGTGCCCAAATCTCTATGAACTCCTGCTAGCCCATAGCTGACTCTTCAACCTCCAATCCAACTCCAATCCACTCCCTCTCTCCACCAATCTCACTCTGCCACCTCACACCGCTAATTTGTTCACTACCAGTCACTTTCACTCCTAAAATCTAGAGCACCTTTTTTCTCTCAGTCAAATAATCACAAATGAATTTTGGTGGGTTGCCAATCTAGTTTTGTTAGATTTGGCAGGCCACCGACGTCGGCATCAGCGTGCCCTAATCCATCGACGTCGGCTGACCTCTACCGACATCAACCATTTTTGGCTACCGATGTTAGTTTTTATCACTGACATCGGCGTCCTTCCAACCTCCTTTTTTTTTGTTGCCCCAAAATCATGCCCCCAATCAGTCAGTCCTCCAGACCACGTCATCTTAGCCCCTTGGGGCACCTCGGATATCACTTTTGCCTCTGGTCACCTCGACCACTAGACCTTGGAGATCATGACTATCTCCTTCGACTATGACCACTTCCAAAGCAAAATTTGCCTTGGTTGTTTTCGCATGAATGCTACCTCATGAATGGCTAAGCAAAATTATGTGCATATTTTTTACCTTCACAAGTATAAGATTGTAAGCCGGTTGACCCTCACTACTTGTGACATTTTTTGTGTTTTTGAGAGCACTTCTTGAGCCCAAGATACCTAGAACACGACGACCCATTAGAGCTTCAGCTTAGATTGAATAACCCAATCAGCTACAACTATATGCTGGGGCCGATTACTTTAATTTTGGCACTCCTCGACCCTTGACCTACAACAATTTGACCTAACCATCCTCGTGAAGTGGTGTACACGCAATCACAACTTTTACAGCGTTCTCAATCTATCTTCACCCTTTTCATCCACTCTCTATCAAATCAGCACCTGATTTCAAGTTCCTTTCCCTCAACTCTTGCTTTGAGGGGGAATACCTCATCCATAATCGGGGCAACCAACTCACCTATTTTTGTCTTACAGTTCACTTGAACAACCAACAAGATGAAATCAACCTTATCCCATACCTGGGGCAACCGACTCCTATTTTTGTCTTGCAGTTTGTTTAGAGTAACTAATAAGACAAAAAGGGGCGAATGTAGACACCGAAATAGTGTCTAACCCTTGGTCACCTTCCCCCTTGGTCCATTCTTAACCCATTCTTAAAACATGCACTTACTAATTTAAAAATAATAATTTACTATTAATATTCTCCCCTTTGACACCTCACCTGACACCTCGCCTTGGACTATTTCCCACCCTATGACTCACCCAAGACCTATTCTTACTTCTCTCTAACTGCCTAACCAACTCTCGTGCATATTTAGCCCAACCTTTGACATTCTCCAATGGATAATGCACTTGGCGGATGGAGAACGGGCTTGGTGGCTCTTTTACCCATTTTTCACCAGCTGACGTCGGTCAAATGTCGGTCGACGCTGATGAAATCACCGACGTCAGTTATACTTAAACCATTTTTTTGACCCTTTGACGACCCCAATCAAAAATGGGTGAATCTCTGGAGTTAATCATGACTCTCAAATATTTTTTCGATGAAACAAAGTTCTTGTGCTTTTTGCTTTTCAGTGTTCTGGGCTTCTTGGTGTTCTTGCAGGGATCAACATTCTTGGCAGCACTTTTTAGGCACTAAGGTCTTGCATCAGACATTCTGCACAGGGATTACACGATATCTCCATCACCAGTGACAACTGAGACACAGCTTTTGTACCTTTTCCAACTCGTATCACAGCTAAGTATTTGTACTATTTTCATTTCAGTGTCATTTACAATATATTAGCATTTTGTCTACTGTCTATTCCAAGCATCCTTGACTCAACCTTCCCTGTTCTTCCCAGAGAGGCTGAAAAGCCTTCTCTCACCCCTTATTCCCTTTTCTTTGCCTCTGACACCCCTTTAGTCTCTCTTTAGACAACACTCTTTGTCCAATCAACTCAACATAAGTTATCAAAGACCTACAGACCATCTTAAGACCCATCTAATCAACCTGACTAAATTGCTTTACGAAAAGGCTGAAAGGCCTTTTTCCTACCCCTTACCCCTTTTCCTGACAACATTCTCAGTCCATTAGATCCCAAGCAGTCCCTCTAAATCCCTCATAGAACCTCAGACTCACAAACAAGACCACAGTCCATCCTACAGCCTAGAAACTAGACCTGTAACCCGTCCCTGGCCATTGCCCCGACCGACCTCATCCACTTCCCCTACCGACATCGGCAGTCTAACCGTCATCGGTGACCTTCCTGACTGACGCCGGAAATATCACCGATGTCGGTGACTATGTTAAGTAGATTACAGCTTATCAGGTACGCATTTGCTTTTAGTTCTTTCTTTTCAAGTCTTTTATTATCTCTCTTTTTTGTCTTTGTCATATTCTATTTTAAACAGTGGATTGTCATCCTCCAAGAAGCCTTAGTGCTTCTAGGACCAAGCTTTTGCTTGGCAATCCACCTTCTTATGAATTAACATTTTTCATGTTTTAGTGTCTGTCTCTTTCAGGTGTCATCCTCCACAACAAAAGAGGAGTTCTCACAATGTCTGGATTATGGTGCACAGACTACATCCAGGTACATACAAGTCTTGACCATTTCTTTAAGTTTCTCATTCTCTCTCTTTGAATGTGAAAGCGAAATTGCATAGAAATAAGAAGACATCTAGTTGATAGAATAGAATGGTAAAATGGATAAGGCTAAGAGGATAGATAAGAATGATATTTGTAAAAAGAATAATAGTGATGAAATGGCACCACTAAAATGGTCTTTATAGATAATACACCTTAATGCTCAAGCATAGTATCACTTGAGGTGAATAATATTCATTGGCTCAGAAAGTTCATCTCCATCTGGTGTGGTAAGCATGTATTCTCCTAATCCATAATCTAAAGTAATGATGAAAGGCCCTATCTAGTTTAGTTTGAATTTACCTTTATAATTATTGTTAGTTGTGGTATTCTTTTGGTTTTTTGTAAGAACAAGATCTCCAAGTTTAAATTTTCTATATTTGACATGTCGATTGTAGTGGCCTTTGAGTCAGTTTTGATATGCTTGAAGATTTTTTAGTGTATTTGTGAATTTTTCATCAAGTAGGTCTAGATATTATAGGTGAGCTACTTGATAGTCATGATCATCTAGGACATGTTTGAAAGATATGTGTAGTGAAAACAATTTGACCTCAATAGAAAGGATGCCTTCAGTACCATAAACAAGTGAGTATGGAGTGGCTCCCGTAGGAGTATGATGATTGGTGTGGTATGCCCAAAGGGTAGGGAATATCTACAGGTGCCAATCATAACCAACATCATTGACAATATTTTTGAGAATATTAACAATGGTTTTATTTGATGCTTTGGCTTGGCCATTACCTTGAGGGTAATATGTTATATAAATTTTTTGTGTGATGTTATATTCAATACATAGATAGTTTACATCCTTGTTCTTGAATGATCCTCCATTATCAGATATAATTTTAGAGGGGATACCATAGCAAAAAATTAGATAGTTGAAGATAAATTTGGAAATTTGCTTTCCAGTCACATAAGTGAGGGGTATAGCTTCAACCCACTTATTGAAATACTTAGTGGCAGTAAAGATATGTTTATGGCTATCAGATGAAGTGGGGTTGATCTTCCCAATGAGGTCAATTCCCCATGTAGCAAATGGTCATGATGTCAACATTAGTTTTAGAGTTTATGCTAGGGCATGAATCAAATTAGCATGTCATTGACATTTATCACACTTCTTTACATATGTAGCTGCATCCACATCCATCATGGGCCAATAATAACCTGTATGTAAGAGATTTTTGGATAGGACTACCCCACTAGAATGAGCTCCACATACTCCTTCATGAACTTCTCTTAATGCTAATGTATATTTTGCCAAAGTTAAACAATGAAGCAGAGTTCCATCAAAACTATGGTGGTAAAGGGTGGATCCAAGTAGAGTATAATGAATGGAATGATGAATAAAGGATTTGGTTTGTTTTTAAAATAGATTAGGTGGTATAACTTGGTCATGAAGGTAGTTGTAAAGGTCTAAGTACCAGATAGAATTAGGACCAACAATATCACAAATCATTGTAACAATTGAAGGTTCATGAGTTGGTGTGAACAAATTCTTAACAAGGAATCAATATTCTCTAGCTTTATTTGTTTGTCAAATTAGAGCTGATAGTAGCCATGGCATCTACAGTTCTATTACTAGCCCTTAGTATATTCTCAAATTGGATATTTTTAATTTATTGTTTTAGGGTATCGACCTAGCTTTATATGGAACTAACTTGTCATATTTGGTTTGAAAATGGTCTGTGACCTAATTGATTATTAATTGAGAATCACCATGAACCTTTAGATGAGATATATTCCATTGTACTACCTATTGAAGTCCTATGATAAGTGCTTCATACTCAGTGATGTTGTTTGTATAAAGAAAGCTGATTCTAAATGATTTAGGGATTAGATCCCCTTGTGGTGTAATAAATAAGAGGCCTACCCCTAATCCATGTGTAGTAAATGAACTATCAAAATATAGCTTCTAGTGTTGTTCTCAAGAGGTGTGTCAATGATGATCATTATTAATTCATCAAGGAAATGAAATGTGAGTGGCTTTGTGTCTATAAGAAGTGCTTCAACAAGTTGATCTGTAAGAACTTGTCCCTTAATTGCCTTCTAATTGACATACTCTATGTCAAACTCACTAAGAAGCATGATCCATTTGGCCATTCTACCTTGTAAATCTATTTTTGATAGTAGATACTTGAGTGGATCTACTTTTAAAATGACCATGGTCTTATTATTCAACATGTAATGGCATAGTTTCTGAGTTGTGAAGACCATGGCTAGACAAACTTTTTCAATAGGTGCATAGTTATGTTCATATGTGACTAAGGTATGACTTAGGTAGTATACAACATGCTCTTTTCCATTGTCATCATGTTGAGCTAAGAGTGCCCCTAGAGCATTGTCGATAGCGGATAGGTATAACAAGAATGGCTTTCCTAGAATAGGAGGTAATAAAATAGGTGGATTAGCTAAATAATCCTTGAGTTGTTGAAAATCTATTTGGGAGTGATCATCCCAGTGAAATAAAACTCCCTTATTTAGAAGATGTTTAAATAGATGACACTTATCTGCTAATTAAGAGATGAAGTGTCAAATTGATTGGATCTTACCCTATAAACTATGGAGTTGCTTCAAATTAGTTGGTGGTGGCATCTCGGTTATAGCATGGACTTTAGCCAGATTGACTTCAATACCTATGCAAGACATGATGAATCTAAGTATTTTGCCTAAGGTTACACCAAACACACATTTCTTTGGGTTGAGTCTAACTTTGTACTCTCATAATCTTTCAAATATCTTATGTAACACTGTTGGATGGTCAGCCTTGGTTTTAGATTTTTGTAATATATTATCAACATAGTGTTCAACAATATCATGCATCATATCATAGAATATGACAATCATGGCCCTTTAATATGTGTCTATAGCATTCTTAAGACCAAATGGCATTACTTGATAACAAAATGTTCCCTTTGGAGTGGTGAATGTTGTTTTATGTTGGTCTTTTGGTGTTATTATAATCTACTTGTATCCTAAAAATCCATCCATGAGTGAAAGCATTTCATAACCTATCATGAATTTGATGATCATGTCAATATTAGGCATTGGAAAGTCATCCTTAGGAAAATCTTTATTGATGTCTCAAAAATTAGTATAAATTTTGATTCCTTCAAGATTTTTACTAACAAGTATGACATTAGATATCCATTCTGAGTAGTCAATGGATCAAATATATCCTACTTCTAAGATTTTTTCCAACTCTTTCTTTACCAATACAGAAATGCAAGGATGCATCTTACGTAGCTTTTGTTTTACTGATTTAGCATCAAGATTGACTAGAAGGTGGTGCAAAACCAAGGTGAGGTCCAAACCTGGCATGTCAAAATAGGTCCACACGAAGATATCTATAAATTCTCTCAATAAAGCTATAAATACTTTACATTCCTCCTCAGTGAGGGATGCACCCAATTTTATCCACTTCAGGTCTGATGGAGTCCTGATGTTTACCTCTATTATATCCTTGACTATAAGGGTTGAACCATCTTCTAGGATAGTAGGCAAAGACTTGAATTACTAGACTATATCAGGGTCCTTTGTTAGGACTTGCTATTTAACTTTTCCTAGGTATGATGAATCTGAGTCCCCTATTGGGAGATATGACCATATGCCAAATACAATTACAAATTCTTGAAATTTTTGATCAAATACTTATTGTTGTGCAAAACTAGAGTTGGATCCATAGGCAAGTTCATCATTGGTGGTATCCTAGTATAAATTCAAAGAAGAATGAACATCCCCATCTAATGGCACCTGAAACATGTTTTCACCACTAGACTAGCCTTTATCTTTAGTTTTTCCTTGGTCAAAAAGCACCTCAAAGAGGTTTTCACTTGGGGACCTCAATGTTTTATTTATTTGTTTTTGGCTAAGGGTGTTCACCTGCTCTCTAAAATAGGCTTCAAGATCCAATGTAATTGAGAATCTTGATTTATGATCTCCCAATGGAACATTGTCTTTAAGGCCTAAAAATTCATAGAATGCCTCATCATTCTAAAATTCATTAATTGATAAATTGGATTCTTGTTGGTCCCAATCTATCAGTTGGGGATAGTATAATAGTAATAGGCTATGATGAATGACTGAGGTAAGGGTACAAATGGCATTGGTATCGAATAGATTAGCCTCAAGTAGGTCATCAAAGGTGAGGCTATGATCAGACTCTACTTTGCGATCAACATCATCCTCACTAGATGTTGGTGATGGAATTTGAATAAGATATATGGGGTCACCCCCAGGTAGTCATGGAAATTGGCTCGATGGTTCCTTGATAATTTAGTTTGAGGCCTATTCCTTCATAATTATGATGCTCCATGATCCTATTGGAAATATGATACTTTGCACTTTTATAATAATCAGTTTGGTTGTCATTGTATAACCATGATTCATCCCCTCCAAGAGGGTCAGGTTTTAGGTTAAATGTTGGTACAAATGTGATAGGTCCCTTATCTTTATTCTTTCATTGCCAGTGCATATGTTGGCTGATTTTAGGTCATCTAAAGGTTTTAAGATTTTGAGGAAGATTTGAAATATGAAATGTATCATAGGTCACATACTCTCTCGATCTATTATATGAAATGGTGAAATGATTAGAAGCTTCAGGAGGTGGTATGTGGGAAAGGGAATCCAAGGTATTAGGAGCTATATAACTATTTGGTGAAGGATCAATAAGTATGGCCTTTCCTTTATCTTGCTTGAAACTTAGATTCATACTATATTGATAATTATAGCTTTGTAATTTAGCCTTAAGATGTTTGCAGTGTTCATATGGGTGTAAATCTCCTAAAATATTCACTTCCATCTTTGAGTGGGAAAACTTGATACATTGGTGTAATGTTGATGAGACTACACAAATCTCATGTAACCAAGGCCTGCCTAGAAGTATATTATATGATAACTCAAGATCAAGCACATAGCAAAGGGTATCATAGGTCAAAGGCCCAATGATAACTAGAAAACTAATGGTGCCTTGTGATTCTCTTTTTTTATTATCATAGGCTTTGATGGCTATCATTTTTGGTTGGAGATCTTTTATTATGTACCCAAGAAGCTTGATTAGCTTTAAAGACACTATGTTAAGGCTTGATCCATTGTCTATAAGGACACATTTCACTTTATGCCACTTTATATAAACTTTTATGTATAATAGGTTATTATGGAGTGAGCTAAGGGAAGACATATCACTTTGGTTGAATGTGACTTTTAGGGCTGGAGCTAGGTGTCTAATCAAAGCTTGAAATTTATTAGGGGATATGTCACTAGCAATAGTGGATTAGGTTAAAAACTCATTCAAGATGTTCTTGTAGATTAATGATGTTCACAACAAATCTAAAATACAAATTTGTGTTGGTGTCTTCTATAATTGTTTCACAATATCAAACTTCTTGTCTTGGCTAGTATTGAATAGTTTATTTCAAGGTTGAATGGTTGGTTGGATAATAGGTAAAGTGGTAGATGGTTATGGGTCTGGGATAGTAATCTTTGACCTATGAGTTATGTTTTCATAATCAAGATTAGATATTGGACCATGATTGCTAACAAATATTGGGAATGGTGTGGGGCCAAATAAGACAAGTCTCAATTGTTGGTGCACTTGTATGTGGTCACATGACAAAGATGAGTTATCAATATAAGGTCCAAAAGTGGAAGTTTGAGTTTGTTGGCTTGCCTGTATGTATTTCTAGGTTAAAGAAGGATTATCCATGTAATTTGATTGAGTGTTATTGTTTAGCAATGATCTAAATTGATTAATGTTTGGTCTAGGATTAATGAAGATGGTGTTAATGTTACCCATTGTAATATGACCTACAACCCTGTTATAATCATGTACAACTGCATGGTTGGTTTATTGGTTGTTATCATTCTAACCTTGGTTTTTTAAATTATTTTTTTGTTGTGGGTTTTGCTATTGATTTTGTTGATTCTATTGGTTTTATTGGTTCGGCCTTTGATTTTGATACTGTTGATTTTGTTATTACACTGGCCAGTGTTGTTGTTGATTATTATGTCAAGGAAATGGGTTTTGATAAATCCCAAGAGTTTGATTAGAAGTGGAAGCACCGTTATCTAATGTTATCTCCCCATTATCAAACATATTCTCAATCAAATGCTTAATTTGAACACATCTTCATAGATTATGGCCATTAACTTGATGATATTCATAGAATTCATTTTCATGGTACTAATCAGGATATGGAATGCCTTGCACATAATGCTTTGGTATAGGCCAACTAATCAGATTAGTGGTAGCAAGTTTGTGAGTTATATATTCAATAGGCTTTCCTAGGTCACTAAGACATGATGCATAGGCACAGTTCTCCTTAGAAGAAGGGTTTGAAATGGTAAAGGTTGATATATTTGTTACACATGCCTTGGTTGTTGTTCTTGTGACATTTGTTGGAGAGGTTTTTGAGTAGGAGTCAGCTAAAAAGGTGGTGTGGATGATGTTTTCACCATTTGGACATGATGTGATTTGGTTACCGTATTTCCCATAACATTCCTATTGTGATTGAATTGCTTCGATCTTTTTTAGTTATTGGCATGTGCTGATTATGATGCTTAAGCTTGAATGGGATGTTGATTTTGGCCATTTCCCTAATTGGTACCTTGATTTTGATTAGTTGAATTAAGCTTGATGACTCCTTTATTGATGAGTGCTCACTCGATCAACAAACCTTTATCAATGATCTCCTTGAAAGTATGTACACATTGTAGTTCCAGATGATAAGCTATCTCAGTATGCAATTTTTTAGTAAACACAATGGATAATTATTTATCTATTAGACTATGGGTGAAAAGGCTTGGAAGGCTCTCCAGATAAACAATTATCCATTAGTTGACTGTAGATAACTTGTAAAAATCTCACTAGATTTTTGTTTTGCTTGTGTTAAGTCAACTAATGAAATCTCATGTTTGAGATTATAGGAAAAGTGTTGCACAAACTTATCAGAAAGATCATCCAAATTTGTTACTAAATTCTTGGGCAACTTTAAAAACCACTCCAATGCTTGTCCAGCCAAACTCCTTATAAATAATAACAAAAAGTATATATTGTTATATGCCACTAGTTGACATGCAACAAAAAAACTCAATTAAATGGGCCTTAGGGTCACCTTCCCTTTGTATTTGTTGAAATTTTAGTTTTTCATATCTTAGATTAAATGGTATCTGTAAGTACTCCATGTTGAATGAATAAGAACACACATCATCTAACTTAAACTTTTTAGTCTATTTCCTAGCCTAAATGGTAGTAATTACATCCTTCATCTGTTATAATTCTTGGGATAAGAAACTGAAATGAAAATTGGTTTGAGGGAGAATATTGGTTTGGGTAGGTGGTTGGGAGGTCACAAGTAGGACACTTTGACTAGGGTATGATGGAGATATCTATTGGGGTATCTTGGTTTAGTTGGGAAATGGACCAAGAATATGCATACATAGATTAGGATGTACTTGGAATTATACATTTGGTTGTATGATATTCTAGTTTGGGTTGATGATAAAGGTTTGAATTGGAAGATTTTTTAGTTTAAATGGAGGGATATAACTATATTATGCCTATTTTGGTTGAAAAGGTACATATTTCTAAGTAATCAAACCTTGTTGTTGAGTGGGAACTTGGGGACAAAGACCCTATCTCTGAACTTGTGGCACACTTTGAACCAGTTATTATCTAGGCAGTACTTGAGAAACATGGGAGACTCCTTATTGCATGAATCCTAATTAGGAAGCAAAATCATGTTGAAGATTAGACATCTATCATTGACCAATATTTACATGTTGTTGGCTAGTCAGCATTTGGTTTTGGATTGGTACACTGGTCTATGACTGAGAAGGTATATTTTCCACTACCTGACAAGGTGTAACATTATTTGCCCTTTATTAAGGTGGTAATATATTTGGCCTCTATTGCATTAGTATACTATATTATACATGTTGTTATGGGATACTACTCATCGCTTATTGAGGAGGAGTAGGATTAGTCACATTTGGTTGTTAAGGTGTGACATTGGTTGTTGGTTGACTACCTATTCCTATTAGTTACACACTTGAAGAAGTAGCTAGTTGAGGTTGAGATGCAAAAAATCCTATTTCTTGATATGATGGTCCACTCATGGTATTAACTATAGGTACATGTTTTTGACTAGTTTTTTGTGCATTAGTATCACTTTGATTTGGATTAGACATTGCTTGCATATTATCCACTATATTTTACTCATTATTATGCATAGAAATAGAGGGCACTTCTTCAATAATGGGCATATACAACAAGTTATCTACTAAATTGTTTTGCACGAATGGGTCTAAACTCTAATTCGCTTGACTAGTTAACTCTATCAAAACTCCTATTGAAGGAACTAAGTCAATAAGATGTTTGCTAACCATGTTCATCTGAATTGCATGCTAGATTTAGGTAGGTTTGATATGTTGTCTATATTTGATTAAAGTGGTCTTCCATGATGTTTTTTCCTATGTTAGGCATATTAGGGTCCTGATATGTTGTTTGGACTAGAGCTAAAGGATTGCTAGAAGAAGCATGTTAATTGTAAATGATATTGTGGGATATTCTTACTAGGTTTGGTAAATTCTCATGAGGGAATTCTGCTAAAAACTTGGCCCATAACTTTATGGCTCTAACCAAAATCTAATATTTGTTCTCCAATAAATGATGATCAAACAAAAATGGATCATACATGAAAGTTGTATTAGTAAAATATGACTATTGAAAAACTAGTTCATCAGTTGTGGGTATTGTAGCTAGGTATTATGCAGTTTGTTCTTAGTCTTGTTCTGAATAAGGTGGTGTATTAACTATATAATTATCCAATATATCTTGGATTTGTGCCCCTAATTTAGTGTTATAAGATGGATAAGAATCCATCTCATAAGGAATATTATCTGCATAGGGGTCTTACACCATTTCTTCTTGCACAACCACATTACTAATCCATGGATTGTACATGAGTCCATTATGAGTGTAGGAATACATGTTAGGATCCATAGTCAATGCTTTATGATAAAAGGGTCAAAGAATTCCCCAAACTCTAAAAAGGACAATGTCTAAAATAGATGATGTTCAAAGTTGGTCTAGATTCGTCAAAAGGATTAAAAGTTTATGTAAAGATTTAGTGAAGAAACAAGCTATCATTAAATGTCTAATGTCTCACTATTCACACAAAGATGAGCAAGTAAATATGCTGAAAATCAAAATTCCAAACTCTAAATTCGAAGTGTTTCAAATCAGTCTAATCTAGAAAATTAAAATTTGCTTGGTCTTTTGGCCAAATGCGGTATCAAAAGCTAGGCTCAAACAAGGCATGTGCTAGGACTCTTGGCCAAATGGCATCAAAAGCTAGACTTTGAAATAGATGAAAGTTTTAATCTAATGGATTTGAAACACTTTTTAAAAAAACTAGGCATTTAATTCTTGGACATGAACTTGATCAACTAGGTATAAGGTATGAAACAAACAACACTTTAGAGATAGTTTATTTTCTCAGAAATAATGGTATAAAACTTGGTTCTTTTGACAAACAATCTAGATAAAAGTGAACAATATAATTGTGTTAAACAAAGGATCATAAAAGTACACTCAAATTAGTATAAAAGTGTAGGAACAAATTTGAATTCTATGCAAGAGGGTGTATGAAACAATATTTGAAATGTTTTGGGCAGCGTAGCAACACTGCACTACCCAAAAGGTGTGGCTAAATGTTTGTTTCAAAATATCTCTAAGTCAAAGATAGTTTCCCATAATTTTGACATCATAACACTAATTTTATTGACTCAAAATGTTGTGGTGCATAGACTCAAAGTGCAAGTGTTTAGCACAAAATGGCTTAGTCTATCAAGTGGTGATAATGATCTTGAGTCTAAAACATCCTTCAACCCAAATTAGAAATTGAACCTAAGTTCCCTCAAGTTTAGTGCAAATGGTGAACCCACTTAACACATTAACCCTATGAAATTATGAAGGTGCAATTTTGAATTTATATTATAAATGAAGGACTTAAACAAACTTTGTCAAAGGTCTAGACTCAATTGGGTAACATAACTGTGCCAAAGTGGATGATATGACTCTCCAAGTTTTGATGAACTTTGAACAAGGAAAATTTGATGACTTTACATGGGCAGCATAACACCTCTTTATTCAAAGGAAAATGAGTGCTATGTGTTTTGGTTTGAATCATTTGTTTACACCAAGTTTTGACTCCAAACAAGACTTTAATCTAGGATAAAACCAACTAATTAATCTCTCTTAGACTCTAAAATGACAAGGTTGCTTGGTATTATTAGAATCCATCAATATACATCATTTGAGAGGATTTTAAGTATATGTCCTATTGGGTGAATATTTTGTCAATCAGCGTACTAATCAACAAAATAGGTCTGATCAACCACAATAGGAAGATTGGTCGACTAGGTGTGCATCTTTACCACATCAACCAGAGACAAATCTCTCCTCTCATCAAGGGGAGGTTCCCTATTAAATATGTGGAGGTTATATACTATATATATAGTTAGAAAGTAAGACACAAGGGTAGGATAAACCATCCATCTCTTTTTTTAGAGATGATGCTCACAGATAGAGGAGGAATCTTGGGTGGTTGGTGATGGCACTTATCTTCTTTCAAAAGTGACATTCAGCCAAGAGCCAGATCCCTTTCTAGATAGTATAAATCCTGGTGAAGTGATAGAAGGCACTTCTCTTCTTTTAGAAGTGCTTGTTCTTGCAAATAGTAGGACTCTTTTAGGTAGCAAGTAATCGGGTCCAAAGTAACTGGAAATCTAAGATGTATCACAAAGTCTCCATCTTGACTACCCTAGAGGGAGATACGAAAGACAATGAGGGCACAAAGTCATCCCAAGGTCGTTTACATAGAAATAAAAAAGAAAAACACACACTGAAGACAACTATGATAGTGCAAAGTCTGGAAGTAGTTGTCTTCAGGACACCTTCCTTATCACCTCCACTAGTTCTACTTGTTAAATCAAATAAACAAGAACACTTTTAGAAGATAAACATACGAACAATCTCCTAAAGTATCACAAGCTATAACAGCACAAAGTCTGCAAGTAACTTGCTTTCTCATTCAATCAAATAAATATGAACTACAATCTGAGCTCAAAGTCTCAGTAATGCCTTTAAATTTGGGTAGAGTTTTTCTTCTAGTAAGGAAAAGATATCCTTTGAAATGATACAAAATATTACATTATATAGAGGCCTAAGGGAGGCTTGGCACTGTGTTCCATGGAGTGATCCATTCGGTGCATTTAATGCCTTAAATGCATTCTGGTCTTGTCAGGAAGGGCCATGCTAGAGCAAGGCACCTGCCTTGATTATGGTGTGTCGATTCATCTCTAATGCCTCCTCCTAAGCTTGAATCTCTCATTCCATCACCTTCTTAGCCACATAACTATCTATTATGCCTTTATCTCATAGGGGACAAATAGACAGTGCTTTCAATGTATGCAGACCCCAAATATCTACTCGATGAACTACTCCACCTACTGGAAATAACTCCTATTGAGTTTCCCTCTTTGTCTCTTCCTTCTCTTGTTCTGGCCTTAGGCTTTTCCAATGCATTTGGTTCTACATCTTGAGTTTGTTGGAATTGATGGACACTTCATTGTGACAAATTTGATGTTTACAGGCCCATCATGTTTCCTAGCAACTCCTTCATGTCTTTCTCACTTGCCATGGTCACTTTTTTCTTATGACGCAAGTGAGGACACATGGAGTGATGGGGAATCCAAGAACAAACACACCTATTCTGATCCCTCTTGTTAAGATCTTGCTCCTCAGAAAGAGCACAATATGATTACCAAATATAAACAATTATAAATGCAAAAATAACCAAAAGCACAAGTAACTAGAATTCACCAATAGCACAGAATATGAGAGACAATACACTATCTTGTATTAACACTTTACAGAAAAGAATACAATAAAGAGCCGCCACACTCTTCCACCTTACAGAGGCTTCCCACACCTCAAGTATACAGTAATTCTTCTTCAACACTCTCCTACCAAAAACGGTCCCAACAACCAACTCACACACAAAATTGGTGTTCACCTCTCCAACTAGTCAGTAATAACCCTACCAGTTCACCAAGCACTCTGTAGTACTTCAAGTTGATCTCTCATGAACCTGCAACCTGTAATTCAATAGACCATACTCACACATGTATATCTCCTATGAGCTTGCAACAAGCTGCAACTCAATGATCTTACAATGGAAGGAACTTCCTTGCCTTCCTTATCAGCTCATACTTTACAATACATGCCAATGGGTCTGTAAATAGATCCCAGACTTAAACAATAACTTAGACTCTTAATTTAGACAATTATCCATGCAGGTCAAGACTCTAACTGGCCTTTACATGCAAACACTTCGTTCACTTAACTAACTATCTATGCAATGAACAGTTCTAAAACACACATGCGACTGACGTCAGTCCCTGCTTGCCTGGTTCTGTCAACGTCAGCCGACTACCTACTTTCACTGGTGGCCTTCTACACTAGTCACGACTGACATCAGTCATACTGCCGACACCGATGCTTATCAAACTTCAACAACCACTAGTTCTTGTTTGCAAAGAGTTGAAGCTTTTATCTCCACAACCTAACAATCTCCACTTGGAGATAAACAGCTGCAACCTGTACCTATACCTATACTCTATCTAGTTTGTTCCCTTGGCTTTGTATCCCTCCTCAAGATCACTCTTGAAGACCAACCACCACAAATCCTGTGGTGCAACTTTGTCATCCAAATCACCTGCCACATCCACATCTACAAACCATGTAGAAAATAACTTGAACCTGCATAGCATGTGCACCTGTTGCTGGTCCCTCTAAGAATCCACTGAACTACCCTTCAGTACTTTTCTTCTGAATTGGCTCCAAACTTCTGACAACTCCCATTGCTTGGGAAAACTCAAGTCTAGTACATATCATGCACTCAACCGCATTATGTGAATCAAGACACTGTCCATAGAACTGTCTAACCATCGGCGTGCAAACTGGTCTCACATAATCATCCTGAAACAAAGTCAACATGTCACCTTCTATGTCTCTAGAACACACTCATGCCAAAGAATCTTGCTACTTCCAGATTCTCCATGACATCCCTCTAAACTAGCTTTACCTTTAGTTCAGCAATACCCTATATATGTAACCCTGCAACAAGCACATCATATAGTAATAAGATAATGTAGCTAATATTATCCAACCTGGTAAAGAGAAACACAATGATCAAACCTCCATTGCCCTGCAGCTTATACAAGACCATATACCCTGATCTTTTGTCTCACGTATCCATTTTTGCTCTTCTTCATCCTGAACATCCATTCATCTCTCAGTGCTTACTTCCAGCTGGCAACTCTACCCAAAACTCCTATTTGGTTCTCCTCCAAGGAGTCACATCCTCCATCCATGCCAAGCTCCCACTGTTTCTTGGATCTACCTATTCTGCTTCTTTAATAACTCCCTGGTCCTATACCATAAGTGAGCAACAAGTAGTGTAAAGAAGGGAAATGATGAATTTAAGAACTTACTTATGCCTTCAGTCCTCCATATGGGCGCTTGAGACTCCTTGACAGCTTGTTGTCCACCCAAAATTTGTCTCAGTGACCAATGCTGGTCACATCTCAATCTACACCCGACTGATGTCGGTTCCCTGCAATTGCCTCTTTACCGACGTCGATTTCCCTTGGCCGATGCCGATAGTTATTTGCCCTGAGTCACTGACATCGGTCTGCACATAGCTGACATCGGTCCTTATCTAGACGTTGACGCCGATTTTCCTGTCGATGTCGGTCTCTGTGTTTTTCTAATGAGACCTAAATTTTTCCCCATGAGCTCCTTTTAGATCAAACCCTTGTCCAAAACACCCTTACTCTACTCAAAATTCTTCTGCCCCTTGTGCTGAACTCTATCCATCACCTTCTCCTTGAAAACCAAGGCTTTCCTATTCTTGTCACTAACATCGGATTCCTCAAGAAACGTTACCTTCTTCTTCTGCATACAAAAATCATGATCCATGCCTTCCAAATCCGAAAGCATCCCCTTTGACTCAAGAACATGCATCTCTTTCTTATTCATGTGACCAAGCCTATTAAGCCACATCTTTGAATCTACAACTAAAGTAGATAACCCAAAAAGAAAATCAGTAATACAAGTAGATAGATAAAGCGTACCTACTTTCTTACCTCTAGCTACAATAAGTGCACTCTTGGTAACCTTCCAAGAGTCCACTGTGAGAATTACTGTGCAACCCTCATCACCCAAACTTCTTACAGAAATCAAATTCCACTCTAGAACTGGGACATGCATGACCTCATTTAACACCCATGTGTTACCTGTCTACAATTTCAGCTTCACTTTCCCTTTGCCAACCATCTGACAAGGCTTACCATCCCCTACACAAATTTCTCCAAAGTCTCCCTGGACATACTCATGAAAAAATTCCCTATGTGGGGATGCATGAAAAGAGGCACCAAAATCTAAAACCCAAGATTCTACTTTATCTAAAGAACATACCAAAGCATCCTGTGCAATGTAATCTACAACATCTGCTTCTTCTTCATGTCCTTCATGCTGATCTTCACCCGATCTGCAATCTCTCTTTAAGTGCCCTTGCTTTCCACACTTCCAGCAGGTTATTCTGCCATACCTGGACTTAGATCTCCTGCCTATCTTCGACCTTGATCTCCCACACTCTATCTTCTCTCTTTGCCTTCCTCTGCCTTCAACACTCAAAGCATTCCCTGATGATTCACCTGTGCTTTTCCTGCGTATCTCTTCATTCAAGATCACACTCACAACATCATCCACTTTTAAGACTTTTGAAGCAGACACAGTATTAAAAACTACCATTACCAAACCTTCCCAACATTCAGGTAATGAACACAAGATTAAGAGAGCTCTAATTTCATCATCAAAAACAATATTGACTGAACTTAACTGGTTTACCAAACCATGGAAATCACTAAGATGGCTATGTACAGATCCACCTTCCAACATTTGCAAATTAAATAAACGCTTCATAAAAATTACCTTATTAGAAGCTGAGGGTTTTTCATATAAATTTTCCAAAGATTCCATCAAATCCACCATTGTCTTACACTGTGATAAGCTAGAAATCACAGATGATGCAAGACTCAATCTTATAGATCCCAGAGCCTTCTGATCAAGAACCTCCCATTCTTCATCCTTCATATCCTGGGGTTTGCAATCAACCCCACCCAATAATAAGTACAAATCATTTTGATACAGATAATCCTCAATCTGCATCCTCCATAATTGGTAGTTCTTGCCATTAAACTTCTCCATTCGTAGCTTATTGTCTTCTACCATTGCTCAACTCCCACTCAAATAGAAACCCTGTGAGTAACTTATAATCAAAACACACTAACCAAATCTAATCCAATCTGTTAGTATCCCAACCAAAAGCTCTGATACCACTTGATAGGGAATCCAAGAACAAACACACCTGTTCTAATCCCTCTTGTTAGGATCTTGCTCCTCAGAAAGAGCACAATATGATTACCAAATATAAGCAATTATAAATGTGGAAATAACCAAAAGCACAAGTAACTAGAATTCACCAATAGCACAAAATATGAGAGACAATACACTATCTTGTATTAACACTTTACAGAAAAGAATACAATAAAGAGCCGCCACATTCTTCCACCTTACAGAGGCTTCCCACACCTCAAGTGTACAGTAATTCTTCTTCAACACTCTCCTACCAAAAATGGTCCCAATAACCAACTCACACACAGAATTGGTGTTCACCTCTCCAACTAGTCAGTAATAACCCTGCCAGTTCACCAAGCACTCTATATTACTTCAAGTTGATCTCCCATGAACCTGCAACCTGCAATTCAACAAACCATACTCACACATGTAGATCTCCTATGAGCTTGCAACAACCTGCAACTCAATGATCTTACAATGGAAGGAACTTCCTTGCCTTCCTTATCAGCTCATACTTTACAATACATGCCAATGGGTCTATAAATAGATCCCAGACTTAAACAATAACTTAGACTCTTAATTTAGACAATTATCCATGCAGCTCAAGACTCTAACTGGCCTTTACATGCAAACACTTTGTTCACTTAACTAACTATCTATGCAATGAATAGTTTTGGAACACACAGGTGACTGACGTCGGTCCTTGCTTGCTTGGTTCTACCAATGTCGGCTGACTACCTACCATCGCCAATGGCCTTCTGCACTAGTCACGACTGACGTCAGTCATACTACCGACGCCGGTGCTTATCAAACTTCAGAAACCACTAGTTCCTGTTTGCAAAGAGTTGAAGCTTTTAGCTCCATAACCTAACATGGAGGGATCCACAGCTTCAATATTGGCTTATCAAAATAAGCTTTGAAACTGATTAGTGGCTGAGGGGGGTGTGAATGTAGACATGTGGTAGCTTCTACTGCATTAGGTTGGGACACGTAGTGGGTTCCACTTTATAAAGCTTCATTCGAGATTATGTCTCAACTTGTGACACCTGGTAGCATTTACAGCCCTCTGAGGTGCAAACCCTTTTCCAAAGGGAACATGCCCTTCAGTGTCTTCTAAGTGGCCTTCGAGCTTTGATTCTTTGGTAGGTTGTTGTCCCTTTTATTTCCTTCGAGCAAAATGTTTGAAGGAATTCCTTCAGATAATTCATCTGAAGGAAACCTTTCCTTGGCTCCATATGTGCCTTGGTATTGTGAGTGCCCCTTTCTTTTGACACATGGCACCTTTTGCTCTTTGAACAAGTGCCATGTGGCATCTTCTACAGGAATGGGTGAGGATACGTGTCATCTTCTATCATGGACACTTGGTAGCATCCACCTTTTAGGGCCTTTGCAACATCATAGAAACATTTATGGCTCAGTCAGGCTCTCGCAGATGATGACACTTGCTAGCCTCCATTGATCTATGCAAGGGACACATGGCGCGATCTGAATACATTTGTTAGTCATGAAAATGTAGACACTTGGCACATTCCACTTCATTTAGTCCCTCATCCCTGAGCCCACCATGGTCTTTGCTCAAAATAGTGAAGCTAAGGGAAGAGACTATGAATATTGACACTTGGAGGCTCCCAACAAGCTTCAAGAGGGACACGTGGCAATATCTACCAATTCACAAAAATAAAGCATAAAGGGGGTTGGCTAATGACACTTGGAAGCATCCGCTTGACTCTTTCTATTACATGCATTGAACCAATTAAATGTTGAACCCATTGAGTTGATGAACCAAAATGGTTTAAGGTTCAATGGTTCAAGCTTTTGAGACTCGTTAAGTGCTCGGGGCCACAAAACTTTGAAATGGTTGAACTTTGAACTTTGTCAAATGTTCCTAGCTCCTGTTGAAGACATTTGAACCTTTGAACCTGCTAATCCCTTTGCTAAAAAAGCTTTGAAAAAAATGAGGAATTTGAAAGCCCCCGAATAAATTTTGAGAAGGGGAAGAGAAGAATTTTGGCCCTGTAGGTCCAAGAATAGCTCATATGTCATTCCAAAAATGAGTGACACTTTTGGGGACCAACAGCTGGCTCCAGTTAGGGAATTTCATTCAAATGAAAATTTGGAATCACTGAGGGGAGTAGAAACTAGAATCTTCGGTGCCTTGAAGTTTGCCATTGGGCTACGAGGTCATGTTACCCAAAAAGGTGACAGAAATGAAGACAAAAGGCACAAAATAGAACTAAAGACTATACAAATATATATATGTACAAATGAACTTATCTGATGCCACAAGATTTAAAGCACTTTAGATGTTGCCCATTGTGAGACAATGATAATGGCATCCCATCCTAATAAACTAGTAGGAAACCATTTTGTCCCCAAAATCGGTGACAGGCAAATGAAACTCTCCACCAGGAATCACATTTTTGGTGCCTTCCCCTTGGTTTTATTTTCTTCTTGCCCCAAAGCAAGACTTGACTTTTGGTCCAAAAACTATGAATCTTTGCTCTCCTGGCAAAGAGTTCCTTTTCTTGATTTTGATGGGTAGCAACATGGCCTAGTACCATAATTTGATGTTCTGATAGCTCAGCCCAACACATGTCTTGATTATCCCCCTTAGATATTTCATATTCTTCTTCATTTGGAGGGGAGGGTTCTTTTGCACTTATGCCACACTCCACCAATTCTTCTACTATTTTATCCCTGCTTGAAGACTCAAACAAAATTTGGGTTGTAGAGGCCATCATTTGGGTCTCGACACATTTGACATGATCAATTATGTCAAATGGCTGAATTAGACTAGGCATAGGGGATGTGAGTTCTTCCTTTTGGTTATGGGAGGGGTGGGAAGACTACCCTATGAATTTGAATTAGAAGGTGCAAAAATGTTTGGGATACTTACTTTTTTAGCAATCACTGGGTCCTTTGGCTAGATAGGTAGAGTGGCCCCATGCTTAGCAATCTAAATTGCAGGTTGAGGTTGTTCCTCTATTTCTCCTTTATCAGCTTATTGAGCTGACTGATTTTGGGATTGGGTGACCACAGCATATGATCCCTTGGATGCTTCACCTTTACTTTTGGGTTCATCCTGGTAATCTAGGAAACTGATGTGGGAGTCACCAGCTGACACTTCTTGATCCTCTGTGAAGAGACTAGCATCATTTTCTTAATTAAACTCAGGTTGGAAAGAGAAATCATGCTCTATTTCCAAATACCCAACTACTGAGTTGGTTGGAGGTGCTTTAATGGCAAGGTTCCTCTATGGGGGAGAAAAATGATTGGGTTACCCTTGATTTGCCTGATTAGGGAATGTCCTCCTTGGTACATCTCTGTATGAAGGTGTAGATGACATCCCTTGTGCCATTTATCTTCTGAGGGCCAGCACTTCATTTGCTAGCTTCTGCACCATTAGATCAGTGGTGGTTGTAGGTGAGTTATCAAAAGATGAGGAAGATGCACCTCTATTTGAATCCCTTCTTATCTTTCCAGCCAAGATAAGGTCATCTTCTAACTCAGTGGCTAAGTTTTGAGCAGCTTCAAGATCTATGTGGCTAGCACATCTTAGCAAAAAACTCACTTTATGTAGTTGTGAGTTTATGAAGAAACATTTGAGGTTCTCAGGTGTGGGCTGAGCAACTACAGGAATCCTATTTCTTAGCTTATCAAAATTTTCAATAAAATCCCTCATGGGCTCATGAGGTTCCTTCTTCATCTACGTAAGTTGGGCTAGTAAAGCATGAGCATCTTCTACAAGTTTGAACCTTGCTTCAAACTTGGCTTTGATAATGTCCCAGCCAGTCACTGATCGAGTCTGTAGATGGTAAAACTAGTCTACAGTAGCACCTTGTAGTGTCTCCATGAAAAGCCTAACTACCACATCTTCAAATTCCACCCCTATCACACCACAGGCTATGGTGAAGGCTGCAATGTGTTCATCAGAGTGGACTCTTCCATCACCAAAAAATTTAGGGAAATTCTTCCTTAAACTGAGTGGTAGCTCATACAGGGGTGGATTTAGATTAAGTGGGCCAAATGAGTTACCCTAGGGGCCTCGAATTGTTATGATTGGATTATGAAAAATAGGGATAACACATTTGAGTGGAGTTACCAGATTATAGGACAAAAATGGAAAATAAATTGGCCCTGCTTCAGCTTAAATTTTGAGGCTTCAAACTATGCTTTCTTTCCCAGTAGCTCTGGTTTTGTAGACTAGATAATATAATGGAGATGGAGGAAGATGGTAAGGCTATACTAATACTAGGTAAGACCCAGATGGGAGTCGCCAGACTCTATAATAGATAAGGGTAGGGACTGCTTATTCAAGTCCCCAGCAGAGTCACCAAAAAACTATTGGGTGAATATTTTGTCAATCAACGTACTGATCAACAAAATAGGTCTGATTAACCATAGTAGGAAGATTGGTTGGCTAGGTATGTAGCTTTACCACATCAACTAGAGACAAATCTCTCCTCTCATCAAGGGGAAGTTCCTTATTAAATATGCAGAGGTTATATACTATATATATATATATATATATATATATATATATAAGTAGAAATTAAGACACAAGGGTAGGATAAACCATCCATCTCTCTTTTTTTAGAGATGATGCTCATAGATAGAGGAGGAATCCTAGGTGGTTGGTGATGGCACTTCTCTTCTTTCAGAAGTAACATTTAGCCAAGAGCCAAATCTCTTCTTAGATAGTACAAATCTTGGTGAAGCGACATAAGGCACTTCTCTTCTTTCAGAAGTGCTTGTTCTTGCAAATAGTAGGACTCTTTCAGGTAGCAAGTAACCAAGTCCAAAGTAACTATAAATCTAAGATGTAGCACAAATTCTCCACCTTGACTACCCTAGAGGGAGACACGAAAGACAATGAGGGCACAAAGCCATCCCAAGGTCTTTTACACATAAATAAAAAAGAAAAACACAAACTGAAGACAACTATGACAGTGCAAAGTCTAGAAGTAATTGTCTTCAGGACACCTTCCTTATCACCTCCACTAGTTTTGCTTGTTAAATCAAATAAACAAGAATGCTTTTAGAAGACAGACATATGAACAATCTCCTAAAGTAGCACAAGCCATAACAGCACAAAGTCTGCAAGTAACTTGCTTTCTCATTCAATCAAAGAAATATGAACTACAATCTAAGATTAAAGTCTCAGTAATGCCTTTCAATTTGGGTAGAGTTTCACTTCTGGTAAGGGGAAGATCTCCTTTGAAATGGTACAAGAGATTACATTATATAGAGGCTTGAGGGAGGCTTGGCACTATGTTCCATGGAGTGACCCATTCGGTGCATTCATTACCTTGGATGCATTCTGGTCTTGTTAGGAAAGGCCATGCCAAAGTAGGGTGGCTACCTTGATTTTGGCACATTGATTCATCTCTAGTGCCTCCTTCTGAGCCTAAATCTCTCATTCCATCACCTACTTAGCTGTGAAACTATCTATTCTACCTTTATCTCATAGGGGACAAATAGATGGTGCTTTTAATGTATGTAGACCCCAAATGTCTACTTAGTGAACTGCTCCACCTACTAGAAATAACTCCCTTTGAGTTTCCCTCTTTGTCTCTTCCTTCTCTTGGTCTGGCCTTAGGCTTTTTGAATGCATTCAGGTCTACGTCTTGAGTCTGATGGAATCGATAGACACTTCATTGTGACAAATTTGATGTTTATGGGCCTGTCATGTTTCCTAGCAACTCCTTCATGTCTTTCTCACTTGCCATGGTCACTTTCTACTTGTGACATAGGTGAGGACATGTGGAGGGCCCTGTAGCTTTGAGATTGGCTTATCGAAATAAGCTTTGAAATTGATTAGTGGCTAAGGGGGGACATGGATGTAGACACATGGTAGCTTCTACTACATTAGGTTAAGACACGTGGCGGGTTCCACTTTATGAAGCTTCATTCGAGAGTGTGTCTCAGCTTGTGACACCTAGTAGCATTCGCAACTATCTGAGGTGCAAACCCTTTTCTAAAGGGAACATGCCCTTCTGTGTCTTTTAAGTGGCCTTCAAGATTTGATTCTTTGGTGGGCTGTCATCCCTTTTATTTCCTTTAGGCAAAATGTCTAAAGGAATTCCTTCAAACAATTCATCTGAAGGAAACCTTTCCTTGGCTCCATATGTGCCTTGGTATTGCGAGTGCCCCTTTCCTTTGACACGTGGCACCTTTCACTCTTTAAATAAATGCCATGTGGCATCTTCTATGAGAATAGGTGAGGATACGTGGCATCTTCTGCCATGAACACTTGGTAGCATCCACCTTCTTGGGCCTTTGTGACATCATAGAAATGTTTGGGGCTCAGTCGGGCTCTCACAGATGATGACACTTGCTAGCCTCTGCCAATCTATGCAAGGGACACGTGGCACGGTCCAAATACATTTACTAGTTACACAGATGTAGACACTTGGTGCATTCCACTTCATTTAGTCACTCATCCCTGGGCCCACCATGGTCTTTGCTCGAAACAGTGAAGCTAAGGGAAGAGACTGCAAATATTGACACTTGGAGGCTCCCAACAAGCTTTAAGAGGGACACGTGGAAATATTTGCCAATTCACAGAAACAAAGCATAAAAGGGGTTAGTCGATGACACTTGGCAGCATCTACTTGACTCTTTCTATTACATGCATTGAACTGATTGAATGTTGAACCCGTTGAACCGATGAACCAAAATGGTTTAAGGTTTAATGGTTCAAGCTTTTGAGACTCGTTAAGTGCTTAGGGCCATAGAAATTTGAAACGGTTGAACTTTGAAATTTTTCAAATGCACTAGCTCCTATTGAAGACATTTGAACCTTTGAACCTGTTAATCCCTTTGCTAAAAAATCTTTGAAAAAAAATAAGGAATTTGAAATCCCCCAAATAAATTTTGAGAAGGGGAAGAGAAGAATTTTGGCCCTGGAGGCCCAAGAATAGCTCATATGTTGTTCCAAAAATGAGTGACACTTTTGGGGACCAACACATCTAAAAGTAAATGTGAATTATATAGTAAGGTTTTTACACCCCCCTTATCTCAAATGATAATACTATGACATGGACCTTGAGGTGCACCTTGAACCAACAATACTTCCATGGCAAGAGGGGTTTTGTTTAAGATCTACAAGTTTCTAAACATTCTAAGGGAATCAATTGCATAATGACTTTCATGCCAACTATGTAAAATAAAAGCATGGATTTTGAGACCGTATCACTTGGATTGTTGTAAAAAGGTCTCATCCTTTTTTAAACCACTACATCCTACTATTCACTCAGTGTAGTGTGATGTCCAAAGTGGCACTACGTCTCGTGTATAACTCCAATTAGGATCCAAATGAAGTCAATGTCAGAAGGTGAAACTCCAGGTCATATCTTCCCTAAAGAACTCATGAGAGATGATGAATTCCCCCTCGCAAGCCAAGTTTGTATAAAAATAAAGAAAGCATGAAATAGAAAGACTTTAGGGTCATTTTCAAGGTCACCCAAACTTTGATGAGTTTTTGGGGAGTGTTTTAGACAACTTTCTTTTTAAGCCTTGGACTAAGATATTTACAATAGGAATGGCACTTCTAATTCCAAAGGTTCCATAAAGGGTAAAAATGGAAGAGCATACACAAATCATCCCTCTTTTTTCCAAACAAAAATCTAATTTAAACAACTAATTGAATACAAAAAGCTTGGAAAGGTGAGTTCATTTTTAAGCCCAAATTCAAAAAATGAGGTGGTATTCATTTGAACCCTTGGTATTAGTTGTAAATTTCAAAACTAATGATAAAAAAAACTTATTAAATGTTACTTTAAGCATTAAATTAATGTTCCTAATTCATTTTAAAATCATGTCAAAGATGGTCTAAAACATGTTTTAACAAATTTGAAATCTGTCGGTTACCTATCTACCATTAAGGCATCACCCCAAAAGTAAATATGTTAGGCTAGATAATGTTAGGATAAATCTAAATAAACTATTTCTAAAAAATAATATTAAATATATGAACACCTTCAAACAACAAATCAGAAGGCTAAAAATAAAATATAACACATAACACAAAATCCTGCACATAAAATATAAAAACCTGTAGTTAGTATTTTTAACATAACTTTTAAAATATAAGTCAATTTGCTACAAAATTTTTAAAGATTGTCAATAACTATATGACACATGTATATAAAAAAAATTAAGTTCAAAAAGTTAATAAATTTTTTTATGAACTCTATTCTAACCGTTTTTACTAGAAAAATAAAGAACAGAAAGTAATAGTTACTAAAACAACTATAACTTCTAAAATATAAAGAATTTTTTTGTTAAATTTTTAAAGAATATCAATGACATATTTATTTATATTAATAAAAAAAATTAGGTATAAATATTAATTAAATAAAAATTAATGACTTATTTATTGGCCATTTTTACTCAAAGCAAAAACAACAAAAAAAAGAATCAAAACGATGAAACACAAAAAAACTTTGTGGATTGTGCTCTCATGAAGATCATCCCACCAAATGTGCCATTATGTAAACTAGGAATTTGACTAAGAAAAATAGATTAGTATCATGTTAGTAAATGAAACCAAATCAAAAACACATTAAACTAACATCTTCATGCCTAGTTACTAGGGTGAGATTAGTAACAAAAACAAATGACAAACACGACTAAAAAGTAAGGAAAAACAATAATTCCTTAACCTTCTTTGGATGATACAAATGCATTTATAGTAGTGGATTTCTTAGTTTTGTGCTCATGAATTCCTTGGTAATAGAAGCTTGGCTACCTCCAACTCTCCTTGGCACCTTTGGCTTTGGCTTGGCTTGGTTTGGAATCAATTTGGCATGGTGACACTAGTTTGCATGAAGCTTTTGGAATTAATCTTGCATTATAAATTTTCACAAATTAAGCTTTAAAATGATGTTTATGGCCTCTTTATTTATAGATTTTCAAGAATGACCAGAATCAACCATGACCATCCATCTCAATATTGAGATGTGTGTTCATGGATTAAGTGAATTATGTAATTAAAATCCATAATTATCTTTATCATGACTTTGGAATAAGGGAAATTAATGAGGCATAAGAGACCTATAATCCTAATATTTGTGGCATTTATGGCCTAGGGATGTCTTCCTAAAAAATGAGGTCGCCTGATGATGCAAATATTCAATATTAATTTAAAAAACAAGTTTTTAACAAGTTTCCATGGAATTATTAATTAGGCCCTAATTTGGATTAATTATCTCTTAATCATGATTAAGCACGTTGTGCACAAATTACTTAAATTGATCAGAATGCCTTATTATTGGTCCAAAATTTGACTAGATTAGAATTGGGAGTCAATGTTAGATGCATTGAATTTGTTATCCCATTTAGGATGTTTCCAACACAAAATAATAAAGACACGCATCTCGTACAATAAAGTTGATAGAAAAGAGCAATATAGAGCACCCAGGTGCAAAATTGGCATTTTGACTTGTAATGATCTAATCAAAGTTAACTGGAATATAAATTTCATTTCCCCATTTAGTGATACCCTGGCCAAAATTGGCACTTGAATATTCAATTTCAACTCATTTAATGTGATTTAGTTTTTTTATGCCAAATTGTGCACTTTGGTGGAAATTGGTCAAAAGCCTGGTTGGAGGTCATTGATGGCCAAATTTAGGTGTCTACATGAAACACCCCAAATATTTAAAAAATTTATCCTAGTGTTGTGAGTTATGTTGTGCCACAACATTGGTATGGGAAAACTTACTCAAAATATGCAACACCACAAATATTTTAAAAAAGAAGTCCCATTGTTATGAATTGTCCATGCAATGACATTGGTATGGGAAAACTGATTAAAAATATGTCACAACCCAAATATTTTTTAAATTTGATTCATTTTTAGTAATTAAACTATGAAATTACATTTTTATGGGAAATTTGACTTCAAATACATAACACCCCAAAATTAGTTTTAGTGTTGCAAATTGCATCACGTAATGACGTTGGTATAAGAAACCTGACATAAAATATATAACACTCAAAATATTTTTAAAATTTGTTCTAATGTTAAAAATTATGCCACTCAACAACATTGGTATGAAATATATGACTCAAAATTTTCAACATCTCAAATATTTTTAAAATTTATCCCATTATTGTGAATTGTGATGTGCAAAGACATTGGTATGGGAAACTTGACACAAAATATACAACACCCCAAAGATTTTTTAAATTTCTCCTAGTGTTGTGAACTATACCATGTAATGACATTTGTAAGGGAAACCCAAATCAAAATATGCAACACCCCCAATATTTCCTAAATTTGTCTTAGTGTTGAGAAAATGTGTTATGCAATGACATTAGGCATGAAATCTAAATCAAAATATGCAACACCCCAAATATTTTTTAAATTTGTTCTAGTGTTGTGAATTTCACCATACATTGACATTGATATAGTAAACATCACTCAAAACATACAACACCCCAAATATTTAAAAAATTTGTATTAGTGTTGCAAACTACACCATGTAACAACATTGGTATAGGAAACCTAACTCAAAACATGCAATAAACCAAATATTTATAAAATTTGTCCTATTGTTGTGAATTTCATTGTATAATAAAATTAGTATGGGAAACCTAACTCAAAATATCTAACACTCCAAATATTTTTGAAATTTGTCCCATTGTTGTGAATTAAACTATGTAAAGACATTGGTATGGGAAGTCTAATTTAAAATATGCAACACCCCAAATATTTATAAAGTTTTTCCTAGTGTTCTTAATTACATCGTATAATGATAATGGTAATGGAAACCCAACTCAAAATATACAACACCCAAAATATTTCTTAATTTTTCTCAGTGTTGTGAATTACATCATGCAATGACATTAGTATGAGAAACCCAATTCAAAATATACAACACCCCAAATATTTCAAAAAGGTTTCCTTGTGTTATGAATTGTAGTACACAATGACATTGTTACAAAAAATGTGACTCAAAATATAAAACATCTAAAAGCTTTTCAAAATTTGTTGCAATTTTACAAATTACATCACACAATGACATTGGTACAAGAAACCTAACTCAGAATATGCCACACCCAAAATATTTTTGAAATTTTTCCTAATGTAACAAATTATGTCATGAAAATACATTGATATGTAAAAGTTAACACAAAATATTCAACACCCCAAATATTTCTAAAATTTCTCCAACATTGTAAATTGCACTACATAATGACATTGACACAATAAACTTGACTCAAAATATGCAACACCCCAAATATTTATAAAATTTGTCCTAATGTTTTGAATTACATCATGCAATGATATTGGTATGGGAAACCCAACCTAAAATATTAAACACCTAGAAATTTCCAATTTTTTCCCATTGTTATGATTTAGTTATATAATGGCATTGGTATAGGAACCCTAACTCAAAATATGTAATGCCCCAAATATTTTAAAAATTTGTCCTAGTGTTGATAATTACACTACATAATAAAAATCATATGGGAAATTTGACTCAAAATATGCAACACCCCATATATTTCAAAACATTGTCCTAATATTGTGAATTGTGATACATAACGACATTGATTCATGAAAGATGACTCAAAATATGTAACACCCCAAATGTTTATGAAATTTATCCCACTAATGTGAATTATGTTGTTTAATGACATTGGTATGTGAAACCTAACTCAAAATATACAACACCCCATATATTTATAAAATTTGTTTATGAATTGATCCCTGTAACAACATCGACACTGTAAACTTGACTCAAAATATGAAACACCATAAATATTTCTAAAATTTCTCCCAATGTTGTGAATTGTGCCCCATAATGACATAGGTATGGGAAGTTTGATTCAAAATATGTATCTCCCCAAAAAAATTACCAATTATGAATTACACCACACAATGACATTGGTACAAGAAACCTAACTCAAAATATGTAACACCCCAAATATTCTAAAAATTTATCCTAGTGTTACGAATAATATTGCACAATGACATTGGTATAGGAAATCTAAATCAAAATATGTAACACCCAAACTATTGTGAATTGAGTTATGCAACAACATTAGTATAAGAAACCTGACTCAAAATATGAGACACCCAAAAAAATCCCAATGTTGTGAATTTTACCATGCAATGACATTGGTAAGGAAACCCCACCTAAAATATACAACACCCCAAATATTTTATAATTTTTTCCTAGTGTTACGAATTACACTATGTAATGACATTGCTAAAGGAAACTTGACTAAAAATATGAAACACCCCAAATATTTTTTAAATTTTTCCCAATGTAATAAATTATGTCATGCAATGCTATTGGTATAAGACACTTGATTAAAAATATGCAAAACCAAAAATATTTCCAAAATTTGTCCCATTATTATGAATTAAACCATGTAATGATATTGTATGGGAAACCTGTCTCAAAATATGAAGCACCACAATTATTCTTAAAATGTGTCCTATTGTTATGAATTACATTATGCCATAATATTGGTATGAGAAGCCCAACTCAAAATTTTCAACAACCCAAATATTTTTGAAATTTATCTCATTTTTTGTGAATTATTGTGCACAATGACATTGGTAAGAGAAACTTGACTCAAAATATGCAACACCCCAAATATTTCCAAAATCTATCCTAGTGTTACAAATTTCACTATGAAATAACATTAGTATGGGAAACATGACTCAAAATATGGAACACTTCAAATATTTCCAAAATTTGTCATAGTGTTGTGAATTGCATTATGCAATGCCATTTGTACGGGAAACCTGACTCAAAATATGTAATACCTTATTGTGAATTATGTTGCATAATAACATTGGTACAAGAAACATGACCCAAAATATGTAGCACCCCAAATATTTATAAATTCATATTAGTTTTGTGAATTGCATTGGTACATGGCATTGGTATGAAACACCTGAGTTAAAATATGCAATAATGTAAATATTTTAAAAATTTATCCCATTTTTATGAAATGAGATGCTCAAAGACAATGGTATGGGAAACTCGACACAAAATATGAAACTTCCCAAATATTTATAAACTTTGTCCTAGTCTTGTGAACCATGCCACACAATGGCATTAGTATGGGAAACCTAGCTTAAAACATGTAACATGCCAAATATTTTTGAAATTTGTCCTGGTGTTATAAAATGTATTACGCAATGATATTAGTGTCAGAAACTTGATTCAAAATATGTAACACCCCAAATATTTTTAAATTTTTCCTAATGTTGTAAATTAAACCATACAATAAAATCAATATAAGAAACTTGACTCAAAACATGCAACACCTAAATATTTAAAAAATTCATCCTAGTGTTGCAAATTGCACCATGTAATGACATTGGTATAAGAAACCCAACTCAAAATATACAATACCCTAGATATTTATAAAATTTATCCTAGTGTTGTGAATTGCACCACGTAATGACATTGGTATGAGAAACCCAACCCCACTTCAAAATATCCAACACCCTAAATATTTTCAAAATTTGTCTCAGTGTTATGAATTGTGACATGCAATGACATTGGTATGTGAAAGCTAACTCAAAATATGAAACACCCCAAATATTTTCAAAATTTATCATAGTGTTGTGAATTACACCATGCAATGACATTGGTATGAGAAACCCAACTCAAAATATACAACACCCTATATATTTATAAAATATGTACTAGTGTTATGAATTATACCATGCAATGACATTGGTATAGGAAACTTGACCCTGCCTCAAAATATCAACCACCCTAAATATTTTTAAAATTTATCCTAATGTTACAAATTTTGACATTGGTATGGGAAACTTGACTCAAAATATGAAAAACCCCAAATATTTTTAAAAAATTTATGAATTTTGTTGTGACATGATGTTGGTATGGGAAAAATAACTCAAAACATGCAACATCACAAAGATTTTCAAAAAAAATATAAGTGTTATGCATTATACTACACAATGACATTATATTAGGAAACTTGATTAAAAATATGCAACACCCCAAATATTTTTGAAACATGACTTAAAATATGTAACACCCCAAATATTTCTAAAATTAGTCCCAGTGTTGTAACTTGCATCATGTAATGACATTGGTACAAGAAACTTGACTCAAAATATGTAACACCCTAAATATTTTTTAAATTTGTCCTAGTATTATGAATTGTGCCACTCAACAACATTGGTATGAAACACCTGACTCAAAACTTACAACATCCTAGATATTTTAAAAAATTATCCCATTATTATGAATTGCAATGTACAAAGACATTGGTATGAGATACTCAACACAAAAAATACAAAACCCCAAATATTTTAAAATTTGTCATAATTCTATGAACCATTCCATGTAATGACATTGGTAGGGGAAACCCAACTCAAAATATAAAACACCCTAAATATTTCTTAAATTTGTCCCAATGTTGAGAAAATAGGTTACATAATGACATTGGTATAGGAAACCTAACTCAAAATATGAAACAACCCAAATATTTTTGAAATTTATCTAAGTGTTGTTAATTACACTACATAATGACATTGATATAGTAAACACCACTCAAAACATGAAACACCCTAAATATTTACAAAAAAATTCCTAATTTTATAAACTACACCATGTAATGGTATTAGTATGGGAAACCCAAGTCAAAATATATAACACCCCAAATATATCTTAAATTTTCCCCATTATTATGAGTTTCACTATGTAAAGACATTGGTATGGGAAGCCTGATTCAAATATGCAACACCCTAAATATTTCTAAATTTTATCCAAGTGTTTTAAATTATACTGCGCAATGATAACTATAATGAAAATCAACTCAAAATATGAAACACCCCAAATATTTTATATTTTTTCCTAGTATTTTGAATTGTGTTATGCAATGACATTGGTATAGGAAACCCAACTCAAAATATGCAACACCTCAAATATTTTAAAAAATTGTCTCAGTATTATGAATTGTACTACATAATGACATTAGTACAAAAAATATGACTCAAAATATACAACATCCAAAATATTTTCAAAATTTGTCCAAGTGTTACGAATTACATCATATAATGACATTAATTCATGAAACCTAACTCAAAATATGCCACACCACAAATATTTTTGAAATTTATCATAATGTAGTGAATTATATTGTGTAAAGACATTGATATGGGAAAGTTGATACAAAATATGGAACACCCCAAATATTTATAAAATTTTCCCAATATTATAAATTGTATTACGTAATGACATTGGTATGATAAACCCAACTTAAAATATATAACACCCCAAATATTTCTAAAAAATTTCCCAATGTTACAAATTGCATCATGCAATGATATTGGTATGGGAAACCTAACCCAAAATATGCAACACTCCATATATTTCAAAAAAAATCCAAATATTACAAATTTTTTATTTAACAACATTGGTATAGGAAACCTGACTCAAAATATGCAACACCCTAGATATTTCAAAAATGTCCCAGTGTTGAAAGTTACACTACATAACAAAACTCATATGTGAAATCTGATTCAAAATATGTAACACCCTATATATTTCAAAAATTGTCCCAATGTTACAAGTTATGATGCATAATAGAATTGGTTCATGAAAGTTAACTCAAAATATGCAACACCCTATATATTTATAAAAAATTTCCCATTATTGAGAATTACTCCATGCAATGACATTGGCACATAAAACCTGACTCAAAATATGAAACACCATAAATATTTATAAAATTTCTCCCAAACTTTTTAATTATGCCCCACAACAACATAGGTATGAGAGATTCAAAATATGTAGCTCCCAAAAAAAATTATAATGTTATGAATTACACCACACAGTGACATTGGTACAATAAACCTGACTCAAAATGTGTAACACCTCAAATATTTTCAAAATTTGTATTAGTTTTATAAACAACGCTGAATAATGGTATTGGTACAAGAAACCTAACTCAAAATATTCAACACCTAAAACATTATGAATTGAGCTAAGCAACAACATTAGTACAAAAAACCTGACTCAAAATATGAAACACCTAAAAAAATTCTATGTTTTGAATTTTTCCATGCAATGAATGACAATGGTACAATAAACCCCACCCAAAATATACAACACCCAAAATATTTTCTAAATTTTTCCCAGTGTAACAAATTACACTATGCAATCATATTGGTAAGGGAAACCTAACTAAAAATATGAAACACCCAAAACATTTTTAAAAAATTTCTCAGTGTAGCAAATTATGTCACACAATAACATTGGTACTATAAAATTGATTCAAAATATGTAAAGCCAAAAATATTTTTAAAATGTATCCTAGTGTTGTGAATTGTGACACATAATGATATTGTATAGTAAACCTGTCTCAAAATATGAAACACCCCAAATATTTCTAAAAATTGTTCCATTGTTATGAATTACATCATGCAATGACATTGGTATGAGAATCTAACTCAAAATATATAACAACCCAAATATTTTTGAAATTTATCCCAATGTTGTGAGCTATGATGCACAATGACATTGGTAAAGGAAACCTAACTCAAAATATGCAACACCCTAAATATTTCCAAAATCTATCCCATTGTTTTAAATTTCACTATATAACAACATTGGTATGGGAATCCTGACTCAAAATATGGAACACCCCAAATATTTCCAAAAAATTTCATATTGTTATAAATTGCACCATGAAATTATATTGGTACAAGAAACCAAACTCAAAATATGAAAAACTTTATTATGATTTGTGTTACACAACAACATTGGTACAGGAAACCTAACTCAAAATATACAACACCCCAAATACTTCCTAAATTCATCCCATTATTGAGAATTACACTTCATAATGACATTGGTATGAGAAACCCTACTCAAAATATTTGACACCCCAAATATTTCTAAAATTTTCCCATTATTGTGAATTACGCTACACAAATACATTGGTATGAGAAGCTTGACTCAAAATATGCAATGCCCTAAATATTTCTAAACTATGTCTCAGTATTGTAAAATACAACCACATAATGACATTGGTAAGGGAAACCTAACTCAAAATAAGTAACACCCTATATATTTTTTAAATTTGTCTTAGTGTTACAAATTGTGTCATGTAATAACATTGTTACAGAAAACTTGACTCAAAATATGCAACACCCCAAATATTTCTAAAATTTATCCCAATGTTGTGAATTATGTGATGCAATGACATTGGTATGGGAAACTCAACCCAGAATATGCAACACCCCAAATATTTTCAAAAATTTCTCTAATGTTGTGAATTGTTGCATACTAAGATGTTAGTATGGGAAACCCAACTCAAAATATACAACACCCTATATATATCAAAAAATTCTCCCAATATTGTGAAGTACATTATGTGATGACATTAGTATGGAAACTTGACTCAAAATATGCAACACACTAAATATTCAAAAATTTATCCCAATGTTATGAATTATACTATGCAAAGACATTGATATAGGAAACCTAACGCAAAGTATGAAACACCCCAAATATCTCTAAAATTTATCCTAGTGTTGTGAATTACACCGCTCAATGACAATGGTAAAGGAAAACTAACTCAAAATATGTAACACCCCAAATATTTTTAAAATTTTCCCAATGATGTGAATTGTGATGCATAATAATATTGATACTGGAAACCTGACTCAAAATATGCAACACCCCAAATATTTTACAAATTTTTCCATGTTATAATTTGTGATGTGAAATGACAATGGTATGGGAAACCTAACTTGAAATGTACAACACCTAAAAAAATCTAAAATGTTTCCTAATGTTGAAAATTATGTTGCACAATGACATTTGTATGGGAAAACCACCTCAAAATATGTAACACCCTAAAATATTTTGAAATTTGTCCCAGTGTTGTGAATTGTGATGGACAACAACATTAGTATGGAAAACTTAACTAAAAATATGCATCACCACAAATAATATCTAAATTTATCTCAGTATTATGAATTATGCTACATAATGACATTAGTACTAAAAACCTAACTCGTATTATGCAACACCCCAAATATTTATTAAAAAAACTCAAAATATGCAACACCCCAAACATTTCTAAAAATTTTCCCATTGTTAAGAATCACAATAGGCACTGACATTGGTATGGGAAACCCAAAATAAAATATGCAACATGCTAAATATTTTCAAAAATAAATTTTGTTACTAATTATGACATGCAAATACATTTATATGAGAAACTTGACATAAAATATGCAACACTCCAAATATTTCATAAAATTATCTCATTATTGTGAATTATGTCACTCAAACATTGGTATGGTAAACCCAACTCAAAGTATGCAACACCCAAAATATTTCCAAAATTTGTCCCAATGTTCTAAATTGCACTACATAATGACATTGGTATGGGAAACCCAAACTAAAATATGAAATACCCTAGTATTTATGAAACTTGCTCCAATGTTGTGAATTGTGTCGTAAAATAACATTTATAAGTGAATCCCAACTCAAAATATGTAAAACCCCAATTTTTTTTTAAATTTATCCCATTGTTTTTAATTATATCGAGCAATGTCATTGATACAAAAAATTTGACTCATATTATGAAATACCCTAAATATTTATAAAATATTTCCTAGTGTTGTGAATTATGGCACTCAAGGACATTGATATGTGAAACCCAACTCATAATATGCAACACTCCAAATGTTTCTAAAAAATTTCCTAGTGTTAGGAATTGCATTGATAGGGGAAATCAAACTCAATTTATGAAACACCCCAAATATTTTTGAAATTTTTCCTAATGTTATGAATTATGGTGCCTAATGACATTAGTATAGGAAACCATACTAAAAATATGCAACAACCCAAATATTTTTGATATTTTCCTAGTGTTGTGAATTGTGATGCGTAAAGGCATTGATATGAGAAAATCAACACAAAATATTTAACACTCCAAATATTTATAAAATTTGTCTTAGTGTTGTGAATAATGTTGTGTAATGACATTAGTATGAAAAACCCTACTCAAAATATGCAACACCTCAAATATTTCCAAAATTTATCCCAGTGTTGTGAATTGCACCACACAATGACATTGGTATGGGAAACCTAACCCAAAATATGCAACATCCCAAATATTTCTTAATTTTTTCCTAATGCTATGAGTTTCATCGTACAATGATATTTGTATGGGAAACATGATTCAAAATATGAAATGCCCAAAAATTTTCCAAATTTTTTTCTAGTGTTGAAAATTTCACTACATAATGACATTGGTACATAAAATATAACTCAAAATATGTAACCATCCATATATTTTAAAAATTTGTCCCCATGTTCCAAATTACACTACATAGTGATATTGGTATAGGAATCCTAATTTAAAATATGCAAAATCCCAAATATTTTTGTAATTTGTCCTAGTGTTGTAAATACAATGTGTAATGACATTCGTATGGGAAACCTGACTCGAAATATGCAACACGCTAAATTTTTTTAAAATTTTTCCATTGTTGTAATTATGTTGCACATTAGTATATGAAACTTGACTCAAAATATACAATAGCCCAAATATTTTTGAACTTTGTCCCAATGTTACAAATTGTAAAGCATAACTACACTGGTAAGTGAAACCTGACTCAAAATATGCAACACCCCAAATATTTATAAAATATATCTGAGTATTGTAAATTAAAATTTACAACGGCATTGGCATTAGAAACTTAACTCAAATATGTAATACCCCAAATATTTTCAAAATTTATCCCATATTACAAATTGCACTGTGCAATGCCATTGGTATAGGAAACCCAACTCAAAATATGCAACACCCTAAATATTTATAAAAATTCTCCTAGTGTTGTAAATTATGCCACAATTATACAGGAAACCCAAATCTAAATATGAAACAACCCAAATATTTTGAATTTTGTCACAATTCTGTGAATAGATTTGCATATTAACATTGGTATGGGAAATTCAACTTAAAATATGCAACATAAATATTTATGAAATTCATCCCAATGTTATGAATTGTGCCTTACAATGACATTGGTATGGAAAAACTAACTCAAAAAATACAATACCCCAAATATTTCTAAAAATTTTCCCAGTGCTACAAATTACATTGTCTAACAATATTGGTATGGGAAACTTAACTCAAAACATGCAACAATAAATTTTTTTTAGAAATTTGTCCTAGTGTTGTGAATTTCATGATGCAATGACATTGGTACAAAAAACATTACCCAAAATATATAACACCCCAAATATTTTCAAAAAGAAATCCTAGAACTAAAAATTATGTTATGCAAAGACATTGGTATGGTAAACCAAACTCAAAATTTGAAAAATCCCAAATATTTCATAAATTTGTCCTAGTTTTACAAATTGCAATGTGAAGCAACATTTATAGGGAAACAACACCCCAAATATTTTTAAAAATATAAGTGTTGTGAGTTGCACCGTGTAATGACATTGGGATGTGAAACCTGACTCAAAATATGCAACACCCTAAATTTTTTTAAAATTACTCCTAGTGTTTCAAATTACACTATGCAATGAAATTAGTATGGGTAATCTAACTCAAAATATGCAACACCCAAATATTTTTTAAATTTATCCCATTTTTATGAATTACATTACACAATGACATTGGTGCAAAAAACTTGAGCCATATTATATAACACCATAAATATTTCTAAACCTTTTTCCCAATGTTATGAATTTTGGCACGTAATGACATCATTATGGGAGACCCAAATCATAATATGCAACACTCCAAATATTTTTGAAATTTTTTTGAGTGTTGGGAATTGCACTGCATAATGACATTAGAAGTGGAAATCCAACTCAAAATAAATAAGACCCCAAATATTTCCAAAAATTATCCTAGTGTTATGAATTGTGGTGTGTAATAACATTGGTAAAGGAAACCTAACTCAAAATATGCAACACCACAAATATTTATAAATATTTTCTTAGTGTTGTGAATTATGACATGCAAAGACATTGATATGGGAAACTCAACACAAAATATGTTACACTCAAAATATTTTTAAAAATTTTCATAGTGTTACAAATCGAATCATGCAATGATATTTGTATGGGAAACCTAACTCAAAATGTGCAACATCCAAAATATTTCCAAAATTTATCTCAGTGTTGTGAATTTTACTGCACAATGACATTGGTATAGGAAACTTGATCCAAAATATGAAACATCTTGAATATTTCTAAAATTTGTCCCAGTTTTATGAATTTCACCATACAATGACATTGATATAGGAAACCTAAATTAAAATATGCAACACCCTAGACATTTATGAAATTTGTCTCAATGTTCCAAATTGCACTACAAAAAGATATTGGTAGGGGAATCTTGACTCAAAATATCCAACACCCCAAATACTTTTGAAATTTGCCCCAGTGTTGCAAATTGCACTATGAAAAGACATTGGTATGTGAAACCTAACCCAAAATATGAAATACCCAGATATTTATAAAATTTATATCAATGTTATGAATTTATCCATATAATGACATTGGAATGAGAAGCATGACTCAAAATGTGCAATAATCTAAATATTTATGAAATTTGTCCTAGTGTTGTGATTGTACTATAAAATAACATTGGTACATAAAATATGAATCAAAATATGTAACACTCTAAATATTTATAAAAAGTGTCCTAGTGTTACTTATTTCACTACATAATGACATTGGTATGGAAAATCCAACTCAAAATATGCAACACCCAAAAATTTTCCTAAATTTGTTTGTGTTATAATTGGATTGTGCAACAACATTGGTATGAGAAACCTAACTCAAGATATGGAACACCTCAAACATTTTTGAAATTTTCCCATTATTATGAATTGTGCCATATAATTATATTGGTATGAGAAGCCCTAATCAAAATATGCAACATCCCAAATATTTTTGAAATTCATCCCAATATTGTGAATTTCACTACACAAAGACATTGGTAAGTGAAACCTGAATCAAAATATGCATCACCCAAATATTTATAAAATTTATCCATGTTGAAAATTAAACCACACAACAACATTGGTATTGGAAACCCAACTCAAAATATAAAACACCCCAAATATTTTAAAATTTTATTTGAGTGTTATGAATTGCACCATGTAATACCATTGGTATATGAAACCCAACATAAAATATACAACCCAAATATTTTTGGAATTTATCCTAGTGTTACAAATTGTGCCACATTGGTTTAAGAAACCCAAATATAAATATGCAATAACCCAAATATTTTTAAATTTGTCCTCATGCTGTGAATAATACCACATAATGACATTGGTAGGGAAAATTCAACTTAAAATATCCAACATAAATATTTAGTAAATTCATCCCAGTGTTGTGAATTATTCCTTATAATAACATTGGTATTGAAAACCCAATTCAAAATATACAACACCCTAAATATTCTTAAAATTTGTCCTAGTGTTGTGAATTGTACCATGTAATGACATTGTTATAGGAAATCCAACTCAAAATATGCAACACCCCAAATATTTATAAAATATGTCCTAGTGTTGAAAATTATGATGTGCAATGATATTGGTATGGGAAACCTAACCCAAAATATCTAACACCCAAAATATTTTTTAAATTTGTTCTCAAACTTCAAATTACATTGTAAAATGATAATGGTATGATAAACCAACCTCAAAATATACAACACCCCAAATATTTCATAAATTTATCTCTATGTTGAAAATTACACTTCACAATGACATTTGTATATGAAATCTAACTTAAAATATGCAACACCCCAAATATTTCCAAAATTTGTCTAAGTGTTGAGAATTATGCCATGTAATGACATTGGTATGTGAAACCCAACTCAAAATATGCAATGCCTTAAATGTTTCCAAAATTTGTTCTAGTTTTATGAATTATGTTGCATAATGACATTTTCATGAGAAACTTGACTCAAAAATATGAAACACCCCAAATATTTCTAAAATTTATCCCATTTTAGTGAGTTACATTATGCAATGACATTAGTATGGGAAACTTAACTCAAAATATGTAACATGCAAAATATTTTTTAAATTTATCTCAATGTTGTGAATTTTACCACACAATGACATCGGTATGGGAACCCTGACTCAAAATACACAACACCCAAAATATTTCCAAAATTTTCCTAATGTTGTAATTTTTTCCCCAGAATGACATTAGTACAAGAACCCTAACTATAAATATGAAATACCCCAAATATTTTTGAAATTTATCCTATTATTATGAATTATGCCATGCAATGACATTGGTATGGGAAGCCTGACTAAAAATATGCAACACCCAAAATATTTATGAACTTTTTATAAGTGTTATGAATTATGTCGCATAATGACATTGATAAAGGAAACATGACTCAAAATATACAACACCCCAAATATTTCTCAATTTTATCCATTTGTTATGAATTACATCATGTAATGATATTGGTATGGGAAACCTTATTAAAAATATTCAACACCCCAAATATTTTTGAAATTTGTCCCATTGTTGAGAATTATGTCGTATGACATTGGTAAGGGAAACCCAAATCAAAATTTGTAATACCCCAAATATTTTTAAAATTTGTCTGAGAATTATGAGTTGCACTACATAATGACATTTGTATGGGAAACCTGACTCAAAATATGTAACACCCCAAATATTTATAAAATTTGTCCTAGTTTTGAGAATTGTGTTACATAATGACATTGGCATGGGAATCTCAACTCAAAATATGCACCACCCAAAATATTTTTGAAATTTTTCATAGTGTTGCAAATTATGTTTGATAACCACATTGGGAAGGGAAACCTGACTCAAAATATGCAATACCCCAAATATTTTATAAATTCATTCTAATGTTGTAATTTACACCATGTAATGACATTGGTATGCAAAACCTAACTCAAACCAAATATTTATGAAATTTGTCCCAGTGTTGTGAATTGTGATGTACAATGACATTGGTATGGGAAACCCAACTTAAAATATGCAATACCCCAGATATTTTACGAAGTTTTACCAATGTTATAAATTTTTTGACCTAATAAAATTACTATGTGAGACCCAAATTAAAATATGCAACACCCCAATATTTTTTTAAAATCCCAATTTTGTGAATTATGTTGCACAACAAAAATATGGGAAACCTAACTCAAAATATACAACACCCTAAATATTTATTAAATTTTTCCATGTGTTGTGAATTATGTTACTTAATAAAAATTATTTGAGAACCCTAACTCGAAATATTCAATACCCCAAACATTTTAAAAAATTATCCCAGTGATGTGAATTATGACACATAATAACTTTGATCCAGGAAACTAGACTCAAAATACACAACACCCCCATTATTTTTGAAATTAGTCCCAGTGATGTGAATTATGACACATAATAACTTTGATACAGTAAACTAGACTCAAAATACACAACACCCCAATTATTTTTGAAATTTGTCCAAGTGTTACAAATTATGTTGTGCAATGACATTGGTATAGGAAACCCACCTCAAAATATATAGCACCCCAAATATTTCTTAAATTTATTCTAGTGTTACAAATAATGATGTGAAATGACATTGGTACAAATAACTCAACTCAAAATATGCAACACCCAAAATATTTCTAAATTTTGTCACATTATTGTGAATTATGCCACACAATGACATTGTTATGGAAAACATGACTCAAATTAAGTAACACCCTAAATATTTCTAAATTTTTCCTAGTGTTAAAAATTATGACACACAATGACATTGTTATGATAAACCTAAATAAAATATGCAACACTCTAAATATTTTGAAAAATCCCTGTGTTGTGAATTGCACCACACAACTATATTGGTAAGGGAAACCCAATTCAAAATATACAACACCCCAAGTATTTCCAAAATTTGTCCCAATGTTATAAATTACACTACACAATGATATTGTTATGGGAATCTTGAATCAAAATATGAAACACCCAAAATATTTATGAGATTTGTCACATTGTTGTGAATTAAAATACATAAAACATTGTTATGAGAAACTTGACACAAAATATGCAACACTTCAAATATTTTTGAAATTTATCCTAGTGTTGTGAATCATACAACTTCATAATGATATTGGTATGGAAAACCTAACTCAAAATATGAAACACCCAAAATATTTATGAAATTTGTCACATTGTTGTGAATTAAAATGTGCAAAACATTGATATGATAAACTTGACACAAAATATGCAACACTCTAAATATTTTTGAAAATTTTCCCAATGTTGTGAGTTATTCTACATAATGACATTTGTATGTGAAACCTGATTCAAAATATGCAACACCCAAAATATATCTAAAATTTGTCCTAGTGTTTCCAGTGGTACCATACAACAACATTAGTATGGTAAACCTGACTCAAAATATGCAACAACCAAAATATTTCCAAAATTTATCCTAGTATTAAGAATTTTCCATGCAAAGACATTGGTATGGGAAACCTAACTCAATATGCAACAACATAAATATTTATAAAATTTGTCCTAGTGTTGTAAATTTCACTACACAACAACATTGGTATTGGAAACCTAGCCCAAAATATACAATAGCCCAAATATTTTTGAAATTTGTCCCAATATTACAAATTACATCATGTAATGACATTGATAATGGAAACCTGAGTAAGACTATTCAACACCAAAATATATCCAAAAATTTTCCCATTATTGTGAATTATGCCATGTAATAACATTGGTACAGGAAGATTGGCTCAAAATATACAACTAAAATATTTTCAAAGTTTATCCAGTGTTTAAAATTGCACCACACAATAACATTGGTAAGGGAAACCCTGCTCAAAATATGAAACACCCCAAATATTTCTAAAATTCCTCCCAATGTTTCAAATAACACCACATAATGACATTGGTATGGGAAACCTAACTCAAAATATGCAACACACAAATTTTTTTAGAAAATTTTCCCAATTATTTTGAATTATGTCATGTAACAACTTTTGTATGGTAAACCTGATGCAAAACATGCAACACCCTAATTTTTTTCAAAAAATTTCCCATTATTGTGAATTGCACCATTCAATGACATTGGTACTAGAAACCCAACTCAAAATATGTAACACCCCATATATTTCAAAATTTGTCTTAGCATTGTGAATCACATCATATAATGACATTGGTATAAGAAATCTGACTTAAAATATACAACTAAAATATTTTATAATTTCATCCCAATGTTGTGAATTACACTATGTAATGAGATTGGTATGGAAAACCCAAATCAAAATATGCAACACCAAAATATTTTCAAAATTTGTCTATGTTGTAAATTGCACAACTCAAAAACATTGGTACAAGAAACTTGAATCAAAATATGCATCACCCTAGATATTTCAATTTTTTTCCTAATCTTGAAAAATAATATATTTAATGAGATTAGTATAGGAAACTTGACCTAAAATATGCAACACCCCAAATATTTATAAAAAAATTCCTAGTGTTAAGAATTTTACCATGCAATGACATTGGTATGTGAAACCTAAATCAATATAAGCAACACTCCAAATATTTTTAAAATTTATCTATGTTACAAATTGCACTACAAAACAACATTGGTACAAAAAATCCAACTCAAAATATGTAACACCCCAAATATTTTTAGCATTTATCCTATTGTTGTGAATTTTATTATATAATGACATTATTATGGGAAACCTAACTTAAAATATGGAACACCCTAAATATTTTCAAAATTTGTCTGAGTGTTGAAAGTTACACCATGTAATGCCATTGGTAGGGGAAACCTAACTTAAAATATGCAACCCCTAAAATATTTTTAAAATTTGTTCCAGTGTTATGAATTACATCACATTGGTAGAGGAAAGCTGACTCAAAATATGCAACAACCCATACTTTTACTAAATTTGTCCTTGTGTTGTGAATAGCACCACACTATGACATTAGTAGGGGAAACCTGACTTAAAATATGCAATGCCCTAATTTTTTATGAAATTAATCTTAATGTTGTTAATTGTGCCTTGAAACAACATTGGTATGATAATCCTAACTTAAAATATACAACACCCCAAATATTTATAAAATATATCCAAGAGTTGTGAATTACATCATGCTATAACATTGGTAATAAAAACTTGACCCAAAATATAAAACACCCCAAACATTTTTGAAATTTTTCCCAGTGTTGAGAACTGTGTCATGCATGACATTGGTATGAGAAACCTGACTCAAAATATACAACCATCCAAATATTTCATAATTTTTTCTAGTGTTATAAATTTCACTACGTAATGACATTCATACGCAAAATTTGACTCAAACTATGCAACAACCCAAATATTTTAAAAATTTGTCTAAGTATTATGAATTAAAATACATAATGACATTAGTACTTGAAACTCAACTCAAAATATGTAATACCCCAATTTTTTTAAAAATTTGTCATAGTGTTGTAAATTACACAAACAATAACATTGGTATAGGAAACTTGACTCAAAATATGTAACACACTAAATATTTGTGAAATGTTTCCCATTGTTGCAAATTATGCCACATAACAACATTGGTATGGGAAGATTGAATCAAAATATGTAACAGCCAAATAATTTTAATTTTTTTTCTAGTGTTGCAAATCGTTCCACATGACATTGGTACAATAAACTTGCCTCAAAATATGGAATACTCCAAATGTTTCCAAAATTTGTCCTAGTGTTTCAAATTTCATTATTCATTGACATTGGTATGAGAAACCTAACACAAAATATGCAAAACTTTAATATTTATTAAAAAAAACTTGTTATTAAAAATTACACTGCATAATGACATTAGTATAGGCAGCCTAACTCAAAATATGCAACACCTAGAATATTTTGTGAATTTTTCCTAGTGCTATGAATTCTACTTCACAACAACATTTGTATGGGAAACCTGACTCAAAATATACAACACCCCAAATACTTCTCATATTTTTCCCATTGTTGTGAATTACACCATGTAACAACATTGTTACAAGAAACATGACTCAAAATATTCAACTCCTCAAATATTTTTGAAAATCTCCCATTATTGTGAACTACCACACATAAGGACATTGTTATGGGAAGCCCAACTCAAAATATACAACACCCCAAATATTTTTGAAATTTCTCCAAGTGTTGTGAATTACATCACATAATGATATTGGTAAGATAAACCTGACTTAAAATATGCAAAACCCCAAAGATTTATAAAATTTATCTTAGTGTTTTAAAATGTGCCACCCAATGACATTGGTATAAGAAACCTGACTCAAAACATGCAACATCTCAAATATTTAAAAAAATATTATGAGCGTTACAAATTGAACCATGTAATGACATTGGTATGTGAAACCTAACTCAGAATATGTAACACCCTAAATGTTTTCAAAATTACTCCCAGTGTTGTAAATTACATTGTGTAATGACATTGGCATGGGAAATCTAACTGAAAATATGGAACACCAAAATATTTTTTAAATTTATCTCATTTTTATGAACTATGTTATATAATGACATTAGTACAAAAACCCTGACTCAGATTATGCAACACCATAAAAATTTATAAAATTTTCCCAATGTTACAAATTTTGATGCATAATAACATCATTATGGGAGACCTAACTCATAATATGCAACACCCCAAATATTTTTGAATTTTTTTTAGTGTTGGGAATTTCACTGCATAATGACATTGGTAGTGGAAATCCAACTCAAAATATGTAACACCCCATATAATTCCAAAAATTATCCCAGTGTTATGAATTGTGGTACATAATAATATTGGTAAAGGAAACCTGACTCAAAATATGCAACACCCCAAATATTTCTAAATTTTTTCTCAGTGTTACAAATTATGACATGCAAAGACATTAATATGGGAAACTCAATATAAAAAATGTAACACTCAAAATATTTTTAAAAATTTTCATGGTGTTATAAATCACATCATGCAATGATATTTGTATGGAAAACTTGACTCAAAATATGCAACACCCAAAATATTTCCAAAATTTGTCTCAATGTTGTGAATTACACCACATAATGACATTGGTATAAAAAACTTGACCCAAAATGTGAAACACCCCAAATATTTACAAAATGTGTCCTAGTGTTATGAATTTCACCATGTACATTGGTATAGGAAACCTAACTTAAAATATGCAACACCCCAGATATTTATTAAATTTGTCCCAATGTTCCAAATTGCACTATGAATAGACATTGGTATGGGAATTTTGACTCAAAATATCCAACACCCCAAATATTTCTAAAATTTGTCTCAGTGGTATGAAACCTAATCCAAAATAAAAAATACCCAATTTTTTATAGAATTTGTATCAGTGTTATGAATTTATCCACATAATGATATTGGTACAAGAATCATGACTCAAAATGTGCAACAACCTAAATATTTCTAAAACTTGTCCTAGTGTTGTGATTGCACTATGCAACAACATTGGTACATAAAATATGAATCAAAATATGCAACACTCTAAATATTTCTAAAAAGTGTCCTAATGATACTTATTTCAAGGAAAAATGACGTTGGTATGGGAAATCCAACTCAAAATATGTAACACCCCAATTTTTTCTTAAATTTGTTTGTGTTGTAATTGGATTATGTATGACACTAGTATGGGAAACCTAACTCAAGATATGGAACACCCCAAATATTTCTAAAATTCATCCATTGCTATGAATTTTTCTATGCAATAACATTGTTATGAGAATCCTGAACCAAAATATGCAACATCCCAAATAATTTTGAAATTCATCCCAATATTGTGAATTACACTACACAAAAACTTAGGTAAGCAAAACCTAAATCAAAATATGCATCACCCCAAATATTTATAAAATTTATCCCATTGCTAAAAATTGAACCACACAACAACATTGATATGGGAAACCCAACTCAAAATATAAAAAACCCCAAATATTTTAAAATTTTGTTCGAGTGTTGTGAATTGCATCGTACAATACCATTGGTACATGAAACCTGACATAAAATATGCAACAACCCAAATATTTCTAAAATTTGTCTTAGTGTTGTAAATTATGCCACATTGGTATAGGAAACCCAAATCTAAATATGCAACAACCTAAATATTTCAAAATATGTCCTCATGTTCTAAATAGTGCCACATAATGACACTGGTAAGGGAAACTCAATTTAAAATATCCAACACAAATATTTCAAAAATTCATCTCAATGTTATGAATTATTCCTTATAATAACATTGGTATGGAAAACCCAACTCAAAATATGCAATACCCTAAATATTCCTAAAATTTGTCCTAGTGTTGTGAATTGAACCACATAATGACATTGTTATGGGAAACCTGACTCAGAATATGCAACACCCCAAATATTTCTAAAATATGTCCCAGTGTTGAAAATTATGATACACAATGATATTGGTATGGGAAACCCAACCCAAAATATGGAACACCCAAAATATTTTTTAAATTTGTCCCAAAACTATAAATTACATTGTGTAACAAAATTGGTATGGTAAACCAACCTCAAAATATACAACACCCCAAATATTTCATAAATTTATCTCCATGTTGAAAATTACACTTCACAATGACATTTGTATAGGAAATCTGACTCAAAATATGTGACTCTTGAAGTATTTCCAAAATTTGTCTAAGTGTTGATAATTGTGCCATGCAATGACATTGGTATGTGAAACCTAACTCAAAATATGAAATGCCTTAAATGTTTCCAAAAAATTTCCTTGTTTTATAAATTATGTTGTGTAATGAAATTGGCATGAGAAACCTGACTAAAAATATGCAACACCCCAAATATTTCTAAAATCTATCCCATTTTTGTGAGTTACGTAATGCAATGACATTGGTATGGGAAGCCCGACTCAAAATATGTAACATGCAAAAAAAATTCAAATTTTTTCTCAATGTTGTGAATTGTACCACATAATGAAATTGAAATATGAACCCTAACTCAAAATATGAAACACCCAAAATGTTTCCAAAATTTATCCCAGTATTTTAAGTTATACCCTACAATGACATTGGTATGAGAAACTTTATTATAAATATGAAGCACCCCAAATATTTTTTAAATTTATCCCATTGTTACAAATCACACCATGCAACGACACTGGTATGGGAAGACCAACTCAAAATATGAAACACCCAAAATAGTTATGAAATTTGTTCAAGTGTTATGAATTATGTCACATAATGACATTGATGTAAGAAACATGACTCAAACTATATAACACCCCAAATATTTCTCAAATTTTTCCATTTGTTATGAATTACATCATGTAATGATATTAGTATAGGAAACTTAACTAAAAATATTCAACACCCAAATAATTTTGAAATTTATCCCATTGATGAGAATTAAATTGCATAACAACATTGGTAAGGGAAACCCAAAACAAAATTTGCAACACCCCAAATATTTTTAAAATTTATCCCAAAATTATGAGTTGTACCACAAAATGACATTTGTATGGGAAAATTTACTCAAAATATGCAACACCCCAAATATTTCTAAAATTTGTCCTAGTTTTGATAATTAAGTTGCATAATGACATTGGTATGGTAAGCTTAACTCAAAATATGCACCACCCCAAAAAAAATTGAAAGTTTTTGTAGTGTTTCAAATTTTGCTTGACAAAAACATTAGGAAGGGAAACCTAACTCAAAATATGCAATACCCTAAATATTTTAGAAATTTGTCCCAATGTTGCAATTTACACCATGCAATAGCATTGGTATATAAAACCCACCTCAAGCCAAATATTTATGAAATGTGTCTTAGTGTTGTGAACTATGATATGCGACGACATTGGTATGGGAAGGCCAACTCAAAATATGTAACACCCCAAATATTTAAAAAAAATCCCAATGTTATGAATTTTACCACCCAATGAAATTACTATGTGAGACTCAAATAAAATATACAACACCCCAATATTTCCATAAAATCCTATTTTTTTGAATTGTGTTGCACAACAACATTGATATGGGAAACTTGACTCAAAATATACAACACCCCAAATATTTCTTAAAGGTTTCCATGTATTGTGAATTATGTTACTTAATAACAATTGTATGAGAACCCAACTCAAAATATACAATACCCCAAATATTTTAAAATATTATCCTAATGATGTGAATTACAATATAATAACTTAAATAAAGGAAACCTAACTAAAAATACACAACACCCCAATTATTTCTAAAATTTGTCCAAGTGTTACAATTATGTTATGCAATGACATTGGTACAGGAAACCCACCTCAAAATATGCATCACCCAAAATATTTATTAAATTTATCCTAGTGTTACAAATAATGATGTGCAATGACATTGGTATAGATAAATTAACTCAAAATATGCAACACCCAAAATGTTTTTAAATTTTGTCACATTATTGTGAATAATGCCACACAATGACATTGATATGGAAAACATGACTCAAATTAAGTAACACCCCAAATATTAATATATATTTTTTTAGTGTTACAAATTATGACACACAATGACATTGATATGATAAACCTATATCAAATATGCAACACTCCAAATATTTAAAAAAAACCTATGTTGCAAATTATACCACGTAACTACATTAGTAAGGGAAACCCAATTCAAAATATGCAACACCCCAAATATTTCTAAAATTTGTCCTAGTGTTATAAATTACATTGCACAATGATATTAGTATGGGAAACCTAATGCAAAATATGAAACACCCAAAATATTTATGAAATTTGTCACATTGTTGTGAATTATAATGTGTAAAACATTGATATTAGAAACTTGACACAAAATATGCAAATGTCAAATATTTTTTAAATTTGTCCCAGTGTTGTGAATCATACATTACACAATGATATTGGTATGGGAAACCTAACATAAAATATTAAAAACCCAAAATATTTGTGAAATTTGTCACATTGTTGTGAATTATAATACACAAAACATTGCTATATATATATATATATATATATATATATATATATATATATATATATATATATATATATAATTGATGTAAAATATGTCCATTCCAAATATTTTTTAAATTTTTTATAATGTTATGAATCATGCTACACAATTACATTAGTATGAGAAACCTAACTCAAAATATGCAACATCCAAAATATATCTAAAATTTATCTTAGTGTTGCCAGTTACACCATGCAACAACATTGGTACGAGAAACATGACTCAAAATATACAACACCCAAAATATTTCCAAAATTTATCCTAGTATTAAGAATTATGCCATGCAAAGACATTGGTATAGGAAACCTAACTCAATATGCAACAACACAAATATTTATGAAAATTTTCCCAATGTTGTAGATTACATTGCACAATAACATTGGTATAGGAAACCTGACCCAAAATATACAAACTCACAACACTGCCCAAATATTTTTGAAATTTGTCCTAATCTTACAAATTACACCATGTAATGACATTGGTAAGGGAAAATTGAATAAGACTATTTAACAACCCAAATATATCCAAAAAGTTTCTCATTGTTGTAAATTATACCACGCAACAACATTGGTATAGGAAGATTGAATCAAAATATGCAACAACTAAAATATTTTCAAAGTGTGTCTCAGTGTTTAAAATTATAACTCACAATAACATTAGTAAGGGAAACCCTACTCAAAATATGAAACACCCCAAATATTTATAAAATTCCTCCTAATGTTTTAAATTACAGCACATAGTGACATTAGTATGGGAATTCGACTCAAAATATACAACAAATAATTTTTTTTTAATTTTCTCAATATTTTTTAATTATGCCATGTAATAACATTTGTATGGGAAACCTGATGCAAAACATGCAACACCCCCAATTTTTTTCAAAATTTATCCCATTGTTGTGAGTTATGCCATTTAATGAATTTGGTACTAAAAACCCATCTAAAAATATGTATCACCCCATATATTTTCAAAATTTGTCCTAGCATTGTGAATCACATCATGCAATGACAATGGTATAGGAAACTTGACTCAAAATATGCAACACCCAAAATATTTTATAATTTTGTCCCAATGTTGTGAATTACACTATGTAATGAGATTGGTATGGAAAACCTGACTCAAAATGTGCAATACCCAAATATTTTCAAAATTTGTCCTAGTGTTGTAAATAAAACTACTAAAAGACATTAGTATAGGAAACTTGAATCAAAATATGCATCACCCCAAATATTTCAATTTTTTTCCTGATCTTGTGAAATAAATTGTGCAACAACATTAGTATAGGAAACTTGACCTTAAATATGCAACACCCCAAATATTTATAAAATTTGTCCTAGTGTTAAGATTTTTTCCATGTAATGACATTGGTATGTGAAACCTGACTCAATATATGCAATACCCCAAATATTTTTGAAATTTATCTATGTTACAAATTGCACTACAAAACAACATTAGTATAGAAAATTCAACTCAAAATATATAACACCCCAAATATTTTTAGCATTTTCCCTAGAGTTGTGAATTGAACTGCATAATGCAATTAGTATGAGAAACCTGACTTAAAATATGTAACACCCCAAATATTTTCAAAAAAAATTGTGTTGAAAATTACATCGTGTAATGCCATTAGTAGGGGAAACCCAACTTAAAATATGCAACACCCCCAATATTTCTAAAATTTGCTCCAGTGTTGTGAATTGCACCACATGATAGAGGAAATTTGACTCAAAATATGCAACAACCCATATTTTTACTAAATATTTTGCTATGTTGTGAAAATCACCACACAATGACATTAGTAAGGGAAACCTAACTTAAAATATGCAGCACCCCAAATTTTTATAAAATTCATCCTAGTGTTGTTGATTGTGCCTTGCAACAACATTGGTATGAGAAACTTGACACAAAATATACAACACCCCAAGTTGCAAATTACATCATGCAACGACATTGGTACTAAAAACTCGACCTAAAATATAAAACACCCCAAACATTTTTGAAATTTGTCCCAGTATTGAGAATTGTGTCATATATGACATTAGTATGAGAAACCTAACTCAAAATATACAACCCCTAGATATTTCATAATTTTTTTCTATTATTGCAAATTTCACTACTCAACAACATTCATACGAGAAATTTGACTCAAAATATGTAACAACCCAACTATTTCAAAAATTTGTCTGAGTATTATGAATTATACTACATAATGACATTAGTACTTGAAACCCAACTCAAAATATGTAAAACACCAAAAAAAAATTAAAATTTGTCATAGTGTTGTGAATTACACCACAAAATAACATTTGTATGGGAAACCCAACTCAAAATATGTAACACACCAAATATTTGTGAAATTTTTCCCATTGTTTCAAATTATGCCACACAACAACATTAGTATGGGAATCTCAACTCAAAATATGTAACACCCCAAATATTTATAATTTTTTTCTAGCGTTTTGAATCACTCCACACAACATTGGTACAAGAAACCTACCTCAAAATATGGAACACCCCAAATGTTCCAAAATTTGGCCTAGTATTGTAAATTGCATTATGCATCAACATTGTTATGAGAAACTTGACTCAAAATATGTAAACCTTTAATATTTCTAAAAAAAATATTATTATTACAAATTGCACTGTGAAATAACATTAGTATGAGAATCTTGACTCAAAATATGCAACACCTAAAATATTTTTGAAATTTGTCTGTGTTACAAATTCTATTGCACAACAACATTTGTATGGGAAACTAGAATCAAAATATACAACACCCCAAATATTTTCCATATTTGTCCCATTATTTTGAATTACACCATTCAATAATATTTCTATGGGAAACATGACTCAAAATATTTAACTCCTCAAATATTTTTGAAAATTTCCTATTGTTGTGAACTACCCCACATAAGGACATTGGTATGGGAAGCCCAATTCAAAATATACAACACCTAAAAATTTTCTAAATTTTTTCCAAGTGTTGTGAATTTTGTTTCACAATGACATTGGTAAGATAAACCTGACTCAAAATATATAACACCCCAAATATTTCAAAAAATTATCCTAGTGTTTCAAAATGTGCCACCCAAAGACATTGGTACAGGAAACCTGACTCAAAATATGCAACACCCTAAATATTTTCAAAATATGTACAAGTGTTGTGAATTAAAACTTAAAATTACATTAGTAAGGTAAACTTGACTCAAAATATGAAACACCTCAAAGATTTTTAAAAATTGTCCTAGTGTTGTAAATTACATTATGCAATGTCATTGATATGAGAAACCTGACTCAAAATATGAAACACACCAAATATTTATGAAATTTATCCTAATATTGTGAATTATGCTACATAATGACATTGGTATTGGAAACTTGACTCAAAATATACAACACCCCAAATATTTTTAAATATTTTCTTAGTGTTAGAAATTGCACCACATAATGACATTGGTAAGGAAACCTCATTCAAAATATGCAAAACCTTAAATATTTTTGAAATTTTTCCCTATGTTACAAATTATGTCACATAATGACATTAGTATGGGAAACTTGAGTCAAAATATGTAACAACACAAATATTTTCTAATGATGTAAATTTTTGCCCTCAATGACAATGGTATGAGAAACCTAAATCAAAATATGAAACACCCAAATATTTTTAGAATGTCTCATAGTGATGTGAATTATAACATGAAATGACATTGATATGGGAAACCTGATTCAAAATATGTGGTGTCCCAAATATTTTTTGAAATTTGTCTTAGTGTTATGAATTATAACACACAAAAACATTAGTACGAGAAACCTGACTCAAAATATGCAACACCTTAGATATTTCTGAAATTTATCCTAGTGTTGTGATTTACACCACACAATGACATTGGTACAAGAAACCCAACTCAAAATATACATCACCCCATATGTTTTTAAAATTTGTCTCTATGTTCTAAATTTTGCCATGCATCAAGATTGTTATGAGAAATCTGTCTCAAGATATACAAACCTCAAATATTTATATTTTTTCCTTTGTTACAAATTACACTATGTAATGACATTGGTAGGGGAAGCCTGACTCAAAATATGCAATACCCCAAATATTTTTTAAATTTTTCCTAGTGTTATGAATTGTGTCACACAACAAACTTAGCATAGGAAACTTGACTCAAAATATTCAACACGCCAAATATTTCCCAAATTTGTCCCATTGTTGTGAATTACACCTTGAAACAACATTAATACAAGAAACACAACTCAAAATATTCAACTCCCTATATATTTTTTAAATTTGTCCCATTATTGTGAATTACACTACATAATGGCATTGGTATGAGAATCCTGACTCAAAATATGTAGCACCCTAAATATTTTTTAAAAAATTCCCAGTGTTACAAATTGTGCCATGTAATGACATTGGTAAGGGAAACCATACTCAAAATATGAAACACCCCAAATATTTCTAAAAAAATCCTAGTGTTATAAATTGTGCCACACAATGATATTGGTACAAGAAACCTGATTCAAAATATGAAACACCCCAAATATTTATGAATTTACATACCAGTGTTGTGAATTGTGCCATACAATGACATTGATAAGTCAAACTCTACTCAAAATATGCAACACCCCAAATATTTTTGAAATTGGTCGTAGTGTTTTAAATTGCATCATACAATGACATTATTATAGGAAACTTGACTCAAAATATGCAGCATGAAAAATATTTCTAAAATTTGTCCCTATATTATGAATTACACTATATAATGACATTAGTATGGGAAACTCAACTCAAAATATGCAACCCCAAAGGTTTTTGAATTTTTTTTAGTGTTATGAATTATGCCACACAACAACATTGGTATGAGAGACCTGACTCAAACTATGCAACACCTCAAATATTTTTGAAATTTATCCTTGAGTTATGAACTATGTCATGTAATGACATTGGTATGAGAAACTTGACTCAAAATATACAACACCCCAAATATTTCATAAATTTTTTCATAGTGATGTAAATTTCATCACTCAGTGATAATGGTATCATAAACCTGACTCAAAATATGAAACACCCCAAATATTTTCATAAGTTATCTTAGTGATGTGAATTACAACATGAAATGACATTGATATGGGAAACCTGATTCAAAATATGTGACACCCCAAATATTTTTGAAATTTATTTATGTTATGATTTACAATATGCAATAACATTGGTACAGGAAACCTAACTCAAAATATACAACACACAAAACAATTTTATGAATTATGTCATGCAATGACATTGGTACAGGAAACCCACCTAAAAATATGCACCACCCTAGATATTTCTAAAATTTATTTTAGTGTTGTAAATTATGATGAGCAATGACATTGGTATGGGAAACCTAACTCAATATATGCAACACCCTAAATATTTATAAAAAATTTTTATGTTGAAAATTACACCACACAACAATATTGGTATGAAAAATAAACTTAGACTATGAAACACCCTAAATATTTCCAAAATTTCTCTCATTATTATGAATTATGCCATACAATGACATTGGTATAGGAAGCTCGACTCAAAATATGCAATAGCCCAAATATTTTTGAAATATGTCCCAATGTTTAGACTTGCATGGTGCAATGACATTGGTAAGAGAAACCCTACTTAAAAAATGAAACAACCCAAATATTTATAAAATTTATCCTAATATTATAAATTACACTATATAATGACATTAGTATGGGAAACCCAACTCAATTTATACAATACCCAAATTATTTCTAAAAATTGTCTCAGTGTTTTAAATTGTGTTGTGAAATGACATTGGTATGGGAAACCTAACTCAAAATATGTAATACCCAAAATATTTTCAAAATTTGTCCCATTATTGATAATTTCACTACTTAACAACATTAGTATATGGACCCTGACTCAAAATATGCAACACCCCAAATAATTTCAAAATTTGTCCTAGTATCATGAATTATGATGTGAAAAGACATTGATAAGGAAACATGACATAAAATATATAACACCCTAAATATTTTTAAATATTTTCTCATTGTGTGAGCCAAACCATGTAATGACATTGGTATGGGAAACCCCACTCAAAATATGCAGCACCCCCAATATTTTAGAAAAATTATGTGTTGTGAATTGTGTTACATAATGAAATTGGTATGAGAAACCCAACTTAAAATATGCAACACCCAAAATATTTTCTAATTTTGTCCTAGTGTTATGAATTATGCCACTCGATGACACTAGTATGGGAAACCCAAATCAAAATATACAACACCCCAAATATTTCTAAAATTTGTCCTAGTATTATGAATTACACTGCATAATAGCATTAATATGAGAAACTTGACCTAAAATATGTAATGCCCCAAATATTTTTAGAACTTGTCCCAATGTTATTAATTTTTCAACACAATGACATTGATAGATAAAATCAGATTTAATGTATGAAACACCTAAAATATTCCCTAAATTTATCCCAGTGTTAAAAATTGCATTACACAATGACATTGGTAAGGAAATTTTGACTCAAAATATGAAACACCCTAAATATTTCCAAAATTTCCCTCAATTTTGTGATTAAACCATGTAATGGCATTGGTACATAAAATCTATATTAAAATATGGAACACCCAAAATATTATATAAATATATCTTAGTGTTAGGAATTATGCTATGTAATGCCATTGGTACATGAGACTAGACTCAAAATATGCAACACCCCAAATATTTCTAAAATTTGTTCTAGTGTTACGAATTGTGCCACATTGGTATAGGAAACATGACTCAAAATATGTAACAACACAAATATTTCCTAAGTTTTTCCCAATGTTACAAATAACACTGTATAATGACATTAATAGGGAAAATATGACTTAAAATATGCAACACCATAAATATTTCATAAATTCATCCTAGTGTTATGAATTGCACCTTGTAATGACATTAGTATGGGAAACTTGTCTCAAAATATACAATACCCCAAATATTTCTAAATTTTTTCCTAGTGTTACGAATTGCACTACATAATGACATTGTTATGAGAAATTTGGCCCACAATATACAACACAACAAATATTTTTTAAATTCATCCTAGTGTTGTGAATTGTATTGCACAATGACATTGGTATGGAAAACTTGACTTAATATATGCAATTTCCTAGTGTTTTGAATTGCATCATGCAATGACATTGGTATGGGAAACGTGACTCAAAATATGCAACACACTAAACTTTTTTGAAATTTATCCCAATGTTGCAAAATGCATTGTGCAACAACACTGGTACATGAAATTCAACTCCAAATATTGAACACCCAAAATGTTTCTAAAACTTGTCCTAGTGTTTTGAGTTACATTATGTAACAACATTGGTATGGGAAATATGATTCAAAATATTCAACGCACCAATTATTTCTGAAATTTATCACATTGTTGTGAATTCTACCACACAATAATATTAGTAGGAGAAGCCCAACTCAAAATATGCAACAACCCAAATATTTCCAAAATTTATCCTAATTTTTTAATTATAGCACATAATGACATTGGCACATGAAACCTGAATCAAAATATATAGCACCCCAAATGTTTTTGAAATTTGTCCCAATGTTGTAAATTATATCATAAATTGACATTGGTATGAGATATGTGACTCAAAATATGCAAAACCCAATTTAATATTTCTAAAATTTTCCCATGTTGTAAATTACACTGCACAACAACATTGGTATGAGAAACCTAACTCAAACTATGCAACACCCATAATATTTTTCAAATTTTTCCCAGTATTATGAATTGTGTCACACAACAAATTATTATAATAAACTGACTTAAAATATGCAACACCCCAAAAATTTCCAAAATTCATCCCATTATTGTGAATTATGACATGCAACAACATTGTCATAGGAAACCTGACCCAAAATATTTTCATTATTGTGAATTACACCATGCAACAACATTAGTACTAGAATCCCAACCAAAAATATACAATACACCAAATATTTATAAAATTTGTCCCAGTGTTATGAATTATGCCATAAAATGACACTGGTAAGGAAAACTTGACTCAAAATATGCAACACCCAAAATATTTATAAAATGTGTCCTAGTGTTGTAAATTGCACCACATAATGACATTGGTATAAGAAACCCAACTCAAAATATGTAACACCCCAAATATTTAATAACTTTGTACCAGTGTTTTAAATTGCACCACACAACAACATTGGTAAGGTAAACTAGTCTCAAAATATGTAGTACCCCCAAATCTTTTTGAAATTTGTTTTGTTGTTGTAAATTGCACCATGCAACAACATTGGTATGGGAAACTTGACTCAAAATATGAAACACCCCAAATATTTCCAATTTTTTCCTAGTGTTGTGAATTGTGTTAGGAAATGACATTGGTATGGGAAACGTAACTCAAAATAAGCAACAACCTAAATATTTTTGAAATTTTTATTACTGTTAAGAATTGGGCCACATAATAACATTGGTATGGGAAACCTAACTCAAAATATATAACACCTCAAATATTTTTGAAAATTTTCCTTGTGTTTCAAATTACATCACATAATGACATTGGTATGGGAAACCTGACTCAAAATATGCAACACCCCAAATTTTTCCTAAATTTTTCCCAATGATACAAATTATGCCACTCAAAAATAATGGTACAGGAAACCCAAATCAAAATATGCAACACTCTAAATATTTTAAAAATTTCTCCCAATGATGCAATTTGTGATGCACCACAACATTGATATGGGAAACCTAATAAAAAATATACAACACTCCAAATATATTTTAAATCTATTCTAGTTTTGTGTTTTACAATACACAATGACATTGGTAAGGGAAACCCAATTCAAAATATGTAACACCCATAATATTTATAAAATTTGTCCTAGTGTTGTGAATTATGTCATGCAACAACATTGATATGGGAAACCCATCTTAAAATATTCAAAACCCTTAATATTTTAAAAAAAAATCATAGTGCTTTGAATTATGCTATGCAATGATAATGGTATGGGAAACCTGACTCAAAATATATAACACCCTAAATATTTTCAAAATTAGTTCCAATATTGTGAATTACATCGTACAACAACATTGTTAAGATAAACTTGAATCAAAATATGCAACACCCCAAATATTTTCAAAATTTGTCTTGATATTATGAACCACACCACATAACAACATTAGTATAGTAAAACTCACTCAAAATATGCAACACCAAAATTATTTCTGAAATTTGTCCTAGTGTTTCAAATTACACCGTGTAAAGACATTGGTAGAGGAAAACTAAATGAAAATATTCAATGCCTCAAAAAATTTAGATATTTTTTTAAGTGCTATGAATTATACCACATAATGACATTGCTACAAAAAAAACCAACCTAAAATATGTAGTACCCCAAATGTTTCCAATTTTTTTCTAGTGTTACAAATTATGTCACACAATGACATTAGCATGGGAAACCTGACACAAAATATTCAACATTGCAAATATTTATAAAATTTGTCCCAATGTTATGAATTACACTATAAAATAACATTATTACCCATTTGAATCAAAATATAAAACATCCTAAATATTTCAAAAATTTGTCCCAGTGTTGTGAATTATCTTATGCAATGACATTGGTATGGGAAACCTAACTTAAAATATGCAATGCCCCAAGTATATCAAAAATTGTCCTAGTATTTAAAATTATGTTACACAAAAATAATGGTATGGGTAAATTGAATTAAAATATGAAACACCTCAAATATTTTTTAAATGTGTCCCATTGTTGTGATTTACACCACACAACGGTATTGATAATGAAAGTTTGACTCAAAATATGCAACAACCCAAATATTTCCATAAAAAATCCTAGTGTTATGAATAATTTTATACAAAAACATTGGTATGGGACCTTGACTTAAGATATGAAACACCCAAAATATTTTTTAAATTCATCCAAATATTTAGAATTTTGCCTTGAAATGACATTGGTATGGGAAAATTGACTCAAAATATGCAACACCCTAAATATTTATGAAAAAATTTAGTGTTATAAATTTCACCACACAATGGCATTGGTATGGGAAAACCCACTCAAAATATGCAACACCCTATATATTTTCAAAAAAAATCCCATTATTTTGAATTGTGCCATATAATGACATTGGCATAGGAAACCAACTCAAAATATTCAACCCCAACATATTTCATAAAGTTGTCTCAATGTTGTGAATTACACTATGTAATGACATTTGTATGTGAAATTCAACTAAAAATATACAACACCACAAATATTTCAAAAATTTGTCTAAGTGTTGTGAAATTTGTTAAATAAATAAATCGGTATGTGGAACCTGACTCAAATATGTAACACCCTAAATGTTTCCTACATTTGTCTTAATGTTTTGAGTTGCATTGTGCAACAACAGTAGCATGGAAAACTCAACCCAAAATATGTAACACCCCAAATATTTCTAGAATGTGTCCCATTTTTACAAATTATGCCACACAATGAAATTGGTATGAGAAGCCTAAATTAAAATATGTAACACCCAAAATATTTTCAAAAATTTTCCTAGTGTTATGAATTATGTTTCATAAAGACATTGGTATAGAAAACTTGAATCAAAATATGCAACACCCCAAATATTTCATAAATTTGTCCTTGTGTTATAAATTACATTGTGCAATGACATTACTATGGGAAACCTAACCCAAAATATGCAGCACCCCAAATATTTAAAAAAAATCCTAGTGTTACGAATTATGCCATGTAATGACATTAGCACAGAAACCTAACACAAAATATGAAACACCACAAATATTTTTGAAATTTGTCTTATTATTGTAAATTTCACTACATAATGACATTGTTACCCATCTGAATCAAAATATAAAACACCCCAAATATTTTAAAAATTAGTAGTAGTGTTATGCATTGTACCATATAATGACATTGGTACATGAAACTTGACTCAAAATATACAACACCCCAAATATTTCAAAAAACATCTCCCAGTATTCAAATTATGTTATGTAATGACATTAGTACAGTAAACTTGACTCAAAATATGAAACACCCCAAACACTTTCTAAAATTGTCCCATTATTTCAAATTACACTACACAAAAATATTAGTAAGGGAAGCCTGACTCAAATTAAGTAACAACCCAAATATTTCCAAAATTATTCCCTATGTTGTAAATAGCACCATAAAAATGACTTTAGTAGGGTAAATCCAAATTAAAATATGTAACATCCAAAATATTTATAAACTTCATCTTAGTGTTGTGAATTGTGCCTTGCATAACATTTGTATAGGAAACTTAACTCAAAATATGAAACAACCTAAATATTTTTGAAATCTTCCCTAGTGTTAAAAATTTTACTATGAAATGACGTTGGTAAAAAAAACCCAACTCAAAATATGCATCACCCAAAATATTTTTGAAATTTGTCTTAGTGTTGTGAATTACACCACATAATGACATTGGTATAAACATGATTCAAAATATGCAATCCCCAAAATATTTCAATTTTTTTCCTAATGTTGCAAATTACATTATGCAATGACATTCATACATGAAATCTAAATCAAAATATTTAACACCCCAAATATTTCAAAAAAAATCAAAGTGTTGTAAAATGTATTACACAAAGACATTGGTACACAAAGCCTGACTCAAAATATGCAACACCCTAAATGTTTTCAAAATTTGTCCCAATGTTGTGAATTGTGTTGTGCAACAACATTGGTATGGGAAACTCGACTCAAAATATGTAACACCCCAAATATTTTAAAAATTAATCTCATTAATGTGAATTAAACCATGTAATGACATTGGTATGGGAAGCCTAAATAAAAATATACAACACCCCAAATATTTCAAAAATTTGTCCTAGTGTTGTGAATTATGCCACACAATGACATTGGTATAGGAAAACCGTCTCAAAATGTGCAGCACTCCAAATGTTTTCAAAATTTATGTAAGTGTTATAAATTATGACATGTATCAACATTTTTATGGGAAAACCAATTAAAAATATGCATAAGCCCAAATATTTCAAAAATTATTCCCATTGTTGAGAATTACACCATACAATGACATTAGTATGGGAAGCCTGAGTTAAAATATGCAATACCCCAAATATTTCCCAAAATTTTCCCATTGTTTGAAATTATGTTGCACAATGACATTGGTATGGAAAACTCAAATCAAAATATTCAACACCCCAAATACTTTTGAAATTTTTCCCATTGTTACAAATTACATAGTGCAACAACATTTCTATGCAAAACCCAACTCAAAATATGTAACACCTCAAATATTTATAAAATTTGTTCCAATGTTACATATTTCACTTCATAATGATGTTGGTAATGGAAACATGACTCAAAATATGTAGCACCCCATTATTTATAAAAATTTTCCTATTGTTACAAAATGTGCCACAACAACTTTTGCATGCTAAACCTAAAAATACACAAACCTTTAAATATTTCCAAAATTTGTACCAGTGTTGTGAATTGTGATATAAAATGACATTATAAGGTAACTCAAACTCAAAATATTCAATACCCCAAATATTTCTAAAATTTGTCTCATTTTTATAAATTGTGTCATGTAATGACATTGGTACAAGAAACTTAACTCGAAATATGCAACATCCTAAATATTTTTTAAATTGATCTCAGTGTTGAGAACTATGCTACATGGCATTGGTATGGGAAACTTGACTCAAAATATTCAACACCCCAAATATTTTTGTAATTTCTCCTAGTGATAGGAATTGTGCCATGCAATGATATTGGTATGGGAATCTTAACTCAAAATATGCAACACCTCAAATATTTTTAAAAAAAATCACTATATTACAAATTACATTACGCAATGGCATTGGTATGGGAAACTTGACTTAAAATATGCAACACCCCAAATATTTATTAAATTTTTTATAGTGTTTTGAATTGCACTACTCAATGATAATGGTATAGGAAACCCAACTCAAAATATGCAACATCCCAAACATTTTTTAAAAAATTCCCAATGATGTGAATGTGATGTATAACAACATTGATATGGGAAACCCAATCAAAATATGAAACACCTCAATCTATCCCAATGTTGTGATTCATGATGTGTAACAACATTGGTACGTGAAACCCAATATTTCTAAAACTTGTCCTAGTGTTATGAATTGTGTCATGCAATGACATTGGTATGGAAGAACCACCTCAAAATATATGCCACCCTAAACATTTCTTAAATTTTTACTAGTGTTACTAATTACAATGTGAAAAATTATTATTATAGGAAACTTTACTCAAACATGCAACACCCCAAATATTTTTAAAATGTGTCCTATTGTTATGAATTATGTAGCATAACAACATTGGTATGAGAAACCCATTTCAAAATATGTAAAACCCCAAAGATTTTCAAAGTTTATCCTAGTGTTATGAATTGTACTATGCAATGTCATTGGTAAAGGAAACCCAATTCAAAATATGCAACACCCTAAATATTTATAAAATTAATCCTAGTGTTTTAAATTGTGTCATGTAATGACATTAGCATGGAAAACTTGACTCAAAATATGCAACACCCTGAATGTTTTCAAAAATTTCCCTAGTGTTGTGAATAGTGTCACTCATGGACATTGGTATGGGAAAACCAACTCAAAATATACAAGACCCAAAATATTTTCAATTTTTTCCCAATATTGTGATTTGTAACATGCAAAGATGTTGTTATGGAAAACTTTAAAAAAAATATACAACACCCTAAATATTTTAGAATTTTATCCCAATATTGTGAACCATGCCACACAATACCATTGTTATGGAAAACTAGACTCAAAAAATGCAACACCCAAAATATTTCTAAAATTTATCCCAGTGTTGTGAATTGCTCTGTGCATCAACATTGGCATGAGAAAAACCTAACCCAAAATATGTAACACCCCAAATATTTTTGACATTTCTCCTAGTGTTAGAAATTTTGTCATGCAAAAACATTGGAATGGGAAGCCTAACTCAAAATATGCAACACTACAAACATTTGTAAAATTTGTCTTAGTTTTATTAATTTCACTACATAAAGACATTGTCATGGGAAATCTAACTCAAAATATACAAAATTCCAAATATTTCCCAACGTTGAAAATTACACCATGTAATAACTTTGGTATGAGAAACTTGACTCAATATATACAACACCCCAAATATTTCAAAAATTTGTCTCGATATATCAAATTATGCTATATAATGATATTGGTATGGGAATCTCATCACAAAATATGCAACACCCCAAACATTTTTAAAAAAAATCCCATTATTTTGAAGTCACATAACAACATTGGTAATGGAATCCTAACTCAGAATACGTAACAACCCAAATATTTCTTAAAAAGCATTCTTAGTGTTGTGAATTGTGCAACATAATGACATTGGTGAGGTAAACTTGATTCAAAATATGCAACACCCCAAGTATTTATAAAATTTGTCCCAATGTTATAAATTACACTAAGCAATGACATTGGTATGGGAAACTTGACTAGAAATATGGAACACCTCAAATATTTCTAAAATTTATCCTAGTGTTGTGAATTGCACTACACAGTGTTATTGGTATGGGAAACCTGACTCAAAATATGCAACACATAGAATATTTCAAAAAAAAATCTAGTGTTTTGAAGTATGCCACATTGGTACAAGAAACCCAACTTAAAATATGCAACAACCAAAATGTTTTTGAATTTATCCCAATGTTATTCATTTCACCTTGTAATGGTATTAGTATGGGAAACTCGACTCAAAAAATGCAATGCCCAAAATATTTCTAAAATCTATCTTAGTGTTTTGAATTTTGCCTTGAAATGACATCATTATGGGAAACCTAACTCAAAATATGCAACACACCAAATATTTTTAAAATTTGTCCTAGTATTTTGAATTTCACCATGCAAAGATATTGGTAAGGTAAACCTAACTTAAAATATACAACACCCCAAATATTTCTAAAAAATTTCCTAGTGTTACAAATTATGTTGTGCAACAAAATTGGTATAGGAAATTAGACATAAACTATGCAACACCCCAAATATTTTCAAAATTTGTCCTGGTGTTTTGATTTGTGTCATGGAATGGTATTGGTATGGGAATATTGACTCAAATATACAACACCCTAAATATTTCATAAATTTTTCTCAATGTTATGAATTGTATTATGCAATGACATTCATATGGGATATCCAACTCAAAATATACAACACTCCAAATATTTCCAAAAAATTTCTTGGTTTTATGAATTGTGTCACATAATGACATTGGTATGTGAAATTGGACTCAGAATCTACAACCCCTAAATGTTTTTTAAATTTGTCCCAATATTATGAATTATGTCAAGTAACAATATTGGTATAGGAAACTAGACTCAAAATATGTAACACCCCAAATATTTCTAAAATTTATCCTATTATTGTGAATCACATTGCATAATGACATTGGTATGTTAAGCCTAACTCAAACTATGCAACACCCAAAATATTTTTGAAATTTGTCCAAGTGTTATGAATTTTATTACATAATGACATTAGTAAGGTAATACCAACTCAAAATATACATGTTAAATATTTAAAAAATATGTCTTAATGTTGAAAGTTACATCATGCAATGACATGGTATGATAAACTGACTCAATATATGAAATAACCCAAATATTTATAAAATTTGCCCTAGTGTTACAGATTATGTAGCATAATGACATTGGTATAGGAAACCTAACTTAAAATATGTAACACCCTGAATGTTTTATAAATATTTCTTAGTATTATAAATTATGGCATAAAACAACATTCCTATGCTAAATTTGACTCAAAATATGCAACACATCAAATATTTCTAAATTTGTCCTAGTGTTGTGAAATGTATCACGTAATGACATTGGTATAAGAATCATGATTCAAAAAATGCAACACCCCAAATATTTTCAAATTTGGTTCAATGATGTGAATTACAATGTGTAATGACATTGATGTGAGAAATATGATTCAAAATATGTAGTAATCCAAATATTTCTTAAATTTTTCCTAGTGTTTTGATTTATCATGTACAATGACATTAGTACAAGAAACTTGATTCAAAAAATGCAACACTCAAAATATTTCTAAATTTTTCATAATATTATGAATAGTGTCATGCAACAACATTCTTAAGGGAAACTCACCTCAAAATATGCACCACCCCAAATATTTTAGATTGTCCCAATGTTTCAAACTATAATGTGTAATGACATTAATATAGGAAACTTGACTCAAAATATGGAACACTCCAGATATTTCTAAATTTTTTTTATGTTGTGAATTATGTTACACAAGAACATTGGTATGGAAAACCTAACTTAAATTATGTAACACTCCAAAAATTTATAAAATTTGTCTCAGTGTTAAGAATTGTGTCATGCAATGACATTGGTATGGGTCTCAAAGCATTTAACACCTCAAATATTTCTAAAATTTATATCAGTGTTACAATTTGTGATGACCAATGATATTGGTATAGGAAACCTACCTCAAAATATACAACACCCTAAATATTTATAAAATTTATCCTAGTATTTCAAATTATGACACATAACAACAGTGGTATGGGAATCTTGACTCAAAATATGCAACACCCAAAAAAAATTAAAAATTTATCCCAATGTTACAAATTGCATTATGTAATGACATCGGTATGGGAAACCCAACTCAAAATATACAACACCCCAAATATTTTAGATATCACTCCTAGTGTTACAAATTATGTTATGCAATAACATTGACATGACAAATTGACTCAAAATATGTAACACTCCAAATATTTTTATAATTTTTCCTAGTGTTACAAATTATGCCACTTAATGATGTTGGTATAGGAAACCTAACTCAAAATATGTAACACCCTAAATATTTTAAAATATTGTCCCAGCATTGTGAATTACAACACATAAATACATTGGTATGGGAAATTCAACACCAAATATGCAATAACCCAAACATTTATAAAATTTGTCTCAGTGTTACAAACCATGCCACACAATGACATTGGTATAGGAAACCTGACTCAAAATATACAACACCACAAATATTTTTGAAATTTATCCTAGTGTTTCAAATTATGCCTTCTAATGACATTTTTATGGGAAAATTGAATAAAAATATGCAACACCCTAAATATTTCCAAAATTTATCCTAGTATTGTGAATTACTTTGTACAACAACATTAGTATGGGAAATGCGACTCAAATTATGCAACACCCAAAATATTTTTGAAATTTATCCTAGAGTTGTAAATTGTGTCATGAAACAACAATAGTATAGGAAATCTGATTCAAAATATGAATATATATATATATATATATATATTCAAAAAAAATCTAAGTGTAATGAATTGCACCACACAACAACATTAGTATGGGAACCTTAACTCAAAATATGCAACACCTTCATATTTTTGGAATTTGTCCTATTGTTGCAAATTACATTACATAATGACATTGGTATAAGAAACCTAACTCAAAATATGAAACACTACTAATATTTTCAAAATAATTCCCAGTATTGTCAATTATGTCACTCAATGACAATGATATAGGAAACTTGACTCAAAATATGCAACACTCTAAATATTTTAAAAATTTGTCCTAGTGGTGTGAATTGTGACATGCAATAACATTAATATGGGAAACCTTTATCAAAATATGAAACTCCCTAAATTTTTCCCAGTGTTTCAATTTATAATGCATGATGATAATGATGTGATAAACAAACTTTCAAGAATGCATCACCCCAATTTTTTTTGAAATTTATCCTAGTATTATGAATTACAATGTGTAATGACATTGGTATGTGAAACTTGACTCAAAATATCTAACTCAAAATTTTCCCAAAAATTGTCCCAATGTTTCAAATTATACCACACAATGGCATTAACATAAAAAACTTGACTCAAATTATGCAACACCCCAAATATTTCTAAAAATTTTATCAGTGTTGTGAATTTCAACATGCATCAACATAGTTATGAGAAACCCAACTCAAAATATGAAACTCTCCAAATATTTCCTAAATTTTCACATTATTGTGAACTACGTCATGCAAGAACATTGGTAAGGGAAATCTGACTTAAAATACGCAACACCCCAAATATTTTCAAAATTTGTCCAACTATTGTGAAACTTGACATAAAATAAGCAACACTCCAAATAATTCTAAAGTTTTTCCTAGTGTTACAAATCACATTTCACAATGACATTGCTATGGGAAACTTAACTACAAATATGCAACACTCTAAATATTTCTAAAATTTGTCTTAGTTTTGTAAAATTCACCATGCAATGACATTCATATGGAAAACCCAACTCAAAATATGAAACACCCATAATACTTCTAAAAATGTTCCTAAAATATTTCTAAATTTTTTCCACTTGTGAAATACATCATGCAAAGGCATCGAAATAGGAAACCTGACTTAAAATATACAACACCCCAAATATTTTTAAAATTTGTTTTAGTGTTGCAAATTGCACTGGTTAATGACATTGGTACTAAAAACTTGACCTAAAATATGTAATATCCCAAATATTTCTAAAATTTGTCTTAGTGTTGTAATTTTCATCATACAAAGACATTGGTATGAGAATCCTGAATCAAATATGCAACACCCCAAATATTTCCAAAATTTATCCTATTGTTGTGATTTATGCCATGTAATGAAATTGGTATGGAAAGCTTGACTCAAAATATGCAACACCCCAAATAATATATAAATTATTCCTAGTGTTTTGAATTTCACCACATAATTACATTGTCAATAGAAAACTGACTCAAAATATGTAACATCCCAAAATTTTATGAAAATTTTCCTAGTGTTACAAATTGTGCCATGCAATGACATTGGTACATGAAACATAACACAAATTATGAAACACCCCAAATATTAATTTAATTTATACTATTTTTATGAATTATATTTCACAACTACATTGGTAATGTAAATCTGACTTAATGTATGCAACACACCAAATATTTTCAAAATTTGTCCCAGTGTTACAAATTGCATTATTCAATGACATTGGTATGGGAAACTTGACTCAAAATATGCAAGCCCAAAAATATTTACAAAATTTATCCTAGTGTTGAAAATTGTGTCATATAACCACATTAGTATAAGAAAGCTAAATCAAAATATGCAACACCCCAAAGCTTTTTGAAAATTTTCCCAATGTTATAAATTACACCATTTAATGACATTGGTATGGGAAACATGAATCAAAATATGCAACACCTTAAATATTTTTTATTTATTTATACCTTTATTGAAAATTATGTCATGAAATGACATTTTTATGGGAAAGCTAACTCAAAATATACTACACCCCAAATATTGTGAAAAAAATCCCAGTGTTTTGAGTTACATTGCTCAACAACAATGGTATAGGAAACCCAACTCAAAATATGCAACACACCAAATATTTTCAAAATTTGTCTCAATGATGAGAATTGTGACATGCAACAACATCAATATGGGAAATCTAATTTAAAATATGCAACACTCTATATTTTTACAAAAAATGTCCAAATGTTGGGATTTGTGATGTGCAACAACATTGGTATAGGAAACCTGACTCAAAATATCAAACAACTAAAATATTTTCAAAATGTGTCCCAATGTTGTGAATTGCATTATCTAAAGACATTGATATGGGAAACCTACCTCAAAATATGCACCACCCCAAATATTTTTGAAATTCATCCCAGTGCTGTGAATTGTGATGCACAATGACTTGGTATAGGAAACCTAACTCAAAATATGTAACACCCTAAATATTTTTTAAATTATTTTATATAGTGAATTTCACCACATAACATCATTAGTGTGGAAAAATTAACTCAGATTATGAAAAACCCCTAATTATTTTGAAATTTATCATAGTGTTATAAATTATGATGTGTAACATCGGTACAGGAAACCTAACTCAAAATATGTAACACACCAAATATTTCTAAAAAAATTCTTAGTTTTGTGAATTACACCACCTAATGAAATTATTAGGGAGACCCAACTCAAAATATGAAATACCCTAAATATTTTCAAAATTTATCGCAATGTTGTGAATTACATTGTGCAATTACATTGATATGGGAAACTTGAATCAAAAATGCATCACCCATAATATTTATAAAATTTGTTTTAGTGTTATGAATTTCACCATACAAGGACATTAGTACGAGAAACCTACCTCAAAATATGCATTACCCCAAATATTTCCAAAATGTTTCCCAGTGTTGTGAATTGTGATGCACAATGGCATTGATACGGGAACCCTGACTTAAAATATACAATAACCTAGATATTTTTGAAATTTTTTAGTGTAGTGAATTGTACCATATAATGACATTGGTACAAAATAATATAACTCAATTTATGCAACACCCCAAATTATTCCAAAATTTGAACCAGTGTTGCAAATTGTGATGCATAACAACATCAATACAATAAACCTAACTCAAAATATTCAACACTCCCTATATTTATGAAATTTTTATCAGTGTTGTGACTTTCACCACATAATGACATTAGTAGGGGAAACCCAACTCAAAATATTCAATGCCCCAAATATTTTTAAAATTTGTTCAATGTTATGAATTGTGTCATGAAATGACATTGGTACAAAAACCCAACTCAAAATATGCAACATTCCAAATATTTTTGAAATTTATCCTAGTATTGTTAATATCATCATGCAACAACATTGGTATAGGAAACCCGATTCAAAATATGCAACACCCAAAATATTTCCAAAATTTGTTAGAATGTTGTGAATTACATTGTACAATGGCATTGGTGCAGGAAACCTAACTCAAAACATGTAACACCACAAAGATTTTAAATAAATTTCTTAGTGTTTTGAATTACATGATGCAATAATATTAGTACAAGAAACCCTACTCAAAATATGTAACACCCCAAATATTTCTAAAATTAGTCCCAACATTTTGAATTATGTTGCACAATGACATTGGTATAGGAAACCTAACACAAAATATGCAACACCCTAAATATTTTATAAATTTGTCATATCATTGTGAATTGTACCACTTAACAATATTAGTAAGGGAAACTCGAGGAAAAATATACAACACCCAAAATATATATAAAATTTGTCCTAGTATTACAAATTATGTCACAAAAATACATTGGTATAGGAAACATAAATTAAAATATGCAACAACCAAATTATTTCAAAAATTTGTCTCGGTGTCATGAATTATGCTACGTAAAGACATTGGTATGAGAAATTTGACTTAAAATATGCAACACCCTAGATATTTCCTAAATTTTTCCTATTGTTGTGAATTGTACTGTGTAACAACATTGATATGGGAAACCTAACTAAAAATATGCAACATAACAAATACTTTTGAAATTTGTCCCAGTGTTATGAATTTCACTATGTAATGACATTGGTACAATAAAACTGACTCAAAATATGTAACACTAAAAATATTTTTGAAATTTCCCTAGTGTTGTGAATTTCACTATGCAAAAATATTTTTACAAGAAATCTTACTCAAAATATGAAACACCCCAAATATTTCTAAACATTTTCCCAATGTTGCATATTATGACATGCAATGAAAACTGTAAGGGAAACTTGACACAAAATATGCAACAGTCCAAATATTTCCAAAAAAAATCCTAGTCTTGTGAAATACACCACATAATGACTTTGGTAGTGAAACCCAACTCAAAATATGTACTACCCTAAATATTTCTAAGATTTGTCCAAGTGTTATGAATTACGTTATGTAAAAACATTGGTATGGAAAACCTAACTCAAAATATGCAACATCCCAAATATTTTTAAAATTTATTAGTGTTGTGAATTACATCATGTAATGACATTAGCATGGGAAACCTAACTCAAAATATGTAACATCCAAAATATTTTTCAAATTTGTCTTAGGGTTACGTATTGTACTATGTAATAACATTTGTATATGAAATCTGATTTAAAATATACAATAGCCCAAAAATGTTCCAATATTGTAAATTATGTCACACAATGACATTGGTACGTGAAACTTGAATCAAAATATGCAACACCCTAAATGTTTCCAAAATTAGTCCCAATGTTAAAACTATGTTGTGTAATGACATTGGTATGGGAAACCCGACCTAAAATATGCAACAACCTAAATATTTCCAAAATTTGTCTTAGTGTTTCCAATTAAGTGGTGCAATGACATTGGTACAGGAAACATGAATCAAAATATGAAACAACCCAAATATTTTCTAAATTTTTTAATGTTTTAAATTACACTACACAATGAAATTCATATGAAAAATTTGACTCAAAATATGCAACACCCTAAATATTTCCAAAATGTGTCGTAGTGTTATGAATTTCACCGCACAATAATATTGGTATGTGAAGCCTAACTCAAAATGTGTAACAAACTAAATGTTTCTAAAATTTGTCCTAGTGTTGTGAATTATGCCACATAATAATATTGGTGCGATAAACCCTACTAAAAATATACAACACCCCAAATATTTTAGAAATTTGTCTATTTTTTGTGAATTTCACCATGCAACACCATTAGCATGGGAAGCCTGACTTAAAATATGCAACATACCAAAAATTTATGAAATTTGTCCTAATGTTATGAATTGCACTACATAATGAAAATAGTAAGTGAAACCTAATTCAAAATATGCAACAACCAAAATATTTACTAATTTGTCCTAGTTTTGCAAACTACACAACACAATGACATTGGTATGGGAAACCCAACTCAAAATATGCATCACTTCAGATATTTCTAAAATTGATCCCAGTGTTATAAATTGTGTTGTGCAATAATATTGGTACATGAAATCTGACCTAAAATGTGTAACACCATAAATATTTTCCAAATTTTTCACTATGTTTTAAATTACACTATGTAATGACATTTGTATGAGAATTCTAAATCAAAATATGTAACACCCTAAATATTTTCAAAAGTTGTCCTAGTATTTAAAATTGTGTTACGTAATGACATTCATATGTGAAACATGACTCAAAATATGTAACACCCCAAATGTTTCCAAAATTTATCCTAGAGTTATAAATTGTGTTATACAACAACATTAGTATGGTAAATCTAAATCAAAATATGCAACACCCCAAATATTTTAGAAAAATTTCCCATTGTTAAAAATCACACCACTAAATGACATTGGTATAGGAATTCTAAATAAAAGTATTCAACACCCCAAATATTTTTGAAATTTGTCCTATTATTTAGATTTGTGTTGCACAATGACATTGGTAAGGTAAACCTAACTCAAAATATGTGACACCTTAAATATTTATAAAATTCATCCCAATGTTATAAACTACATTACATAATGACATTGGTACAAGAAAACCAACTCAAAATATGCAACACCCTAAATATTTCAAAATTTATCCGTGTTATGAATTTTCTCACACAATGACATTGGTTCAGGAAACTAACTCAAAATATACAACACTAAATATTTATAGAATTTGTCCCAGTGCTGTGAATTGCACCATGAAATGACATTGGTATAGGAAACATGACTCAAACTATGCAACACCCCAAATATTTTTAAAATTTGTCCTAGTGTTGAGAATTGTGCCTCTTAGTGACATTGGTACATGAAACCTAACTCAAAATATGAAACACCCAAAATATTTTCAAAATTTATCCCAATGTTTTGAATTATGATGTGTAAATACATTGATACATAAAAATCAACACAAAATATGCAACACATAAAATATTTTTAAACTTTGTCCTACTGTTGTAAACTACACCATATACAAATATTAGTATGGGAAACCTAACTCAAAATATGTAACATCCCAAATATTTTTGAAATTTGTTCAAGTGTTATGAGTTACATGACATAATGACATTGGTATGGGAAACTTGACTCAAAATATGAAACACCTAAAATATTTTTTTAAAAAATCCTAATGTTAAGAATTGCACTATGCAATAACATTTTTATGGAAAACTTGACCAAAATATGTGACACCATAAATATTTCTAAAATTTGTCCCAATTCTATGAATTGTACTACATAATGACATTGGTAAGGGAAACCCATCTCAAAATATAAAACACCCCAAATCTTTCCAAAATTTGTCCCAGTGTTACAAAATTCACCATCCAATGACATTGGTATAGGAAACCTAACTCAAAATATGTAACACCCCAAATATTTCCAAAATTTGTCTATGTTGTGAATTACATTATGTAAAGATAGTGGTATGAGAAACCTGACTCAAACTATGCAACACCCCAAATATTTTTGAAATTTTTCCTAGTGTTGTGAATTACATCACGCAATGACATTGGTATGGGAAATCAACTCAAAATATACAAACCCTAAATATTTTCAAAATTTGTACCATAGTTGTGAATTATGTCATATGGAATGACATTAGTACCTAAAAACTGACTCAAAATATATAACACCCCAATTATTTATAAAATTTGTCCTAGTGTTGTGAATTGTAATGTGAAATAACATTGATATGGTAAACTTGACTCAAAATATACAACACTCCAAATATTTTAAAAAAAAATCCTAGTGTTGCAAATTGTGCCATGTAATGACATTGGTAGGGGAAACTTAACTCAAAATATGTAACACCCCAAATATTTATGAAATTTGTCTTAGTGTTACGAATTGCACCGTGCAATGACATTAGTATGAGAAACCCAACTCAAAATATGCAACATCCTAAATATTTTATAATTTTTTCCTAGTGCTAAAAATTTCATAGCACAACAACATTCATATGGGAAATATGATTCAAAATATGCAACACCCTAATATTCAAATTTTTGTAACATTATTGCAAATTATGCCATGTAAAGTCATTGGTATGTGGAACCTAACTCAAAATATGAAACACCCCAAATGTTTCCAAAATTTGTCCCAGTGTTGTGAATTATGCTGTGTAATAAAATTGGTATGGTGAGCCTGACTTGAAATATGCAACACCCCAAATATTTCCAAAAAAAATCCTAGTTTTGTGAATTGAACCATGTAATGACATTGGCATATGAAAACTAACTCAAAATATGCAAAACACCAAATATTTTTGAAATTTGTCCCAATGTTGTGAATTTCACCATGTAAAGACTTAAGTATAGAAAATTTGACTCAAAATATGTAACATCCCAAATATTTATGAAATTTGTCCTGGTGTTGTGAATTATGCCATGAAATGAAATTATATAAGAAACTCATGTATATTCATAGGTTGAGTCCATTAAAATATATCATAATTGAATATAAGAAGAGATATATGCATATTCAAGAGATTTTTCTTAATAGAGATAGAAGCAATGAAACATATTATCATCTTATTATCAAGCCATATGGCTCAATTAACTTTACTTACATAATGAATCCTTCCCCAAAGAATTTGTATTTAGAGAATATGTAAACTGATTGCATCCCATTTTATAAATAGGTTTACACAAATAGATAACAGAAGTTTTCACCCATAACTAGGTCATTTAAAAAGATTGTCTTTCTCAAGAATATTACAAGTAAGTCAGCTGTTATTTAAAATTTATTAGTATAAGAGATTTCATCCATATTTTACTTAAGCATTAGGCACAACTCTAACCCTAATTTAATAACAACATAACATTCAGTATTCAACAAGCATATCGATGCTCGTTAAGAATGTCAAGCTATGCATAAATAGATCTCCAAGGCCCCTCAGTATCTAATATCATAAGAATGTGAAGCTCTTGGTTAATACCAATGTTATTAATATAAGGGAGATTGGGTTATATAACTCATGGGAAAATGTCTACTCTGTTGGGTTAACTCTACCTAATTAATGTCATAAATTAAGTGTGAATGATATAATATGAGACTAGTCCCAAGGAGAATAAGTACATGTGGATGGGAGGCTAGGCTTGAACGATGTTGTACTGACACCCTCTATTCTAGGGGAGGATAATGATAAGTTGATCATGAATGTGTTTTTGTTCTTTTAATGCAGCTAGGGAATCTATAATGAGGTGAAGAATGGGAATGGAGTGAAATACCTCATGTCTTAACTCAGTGCTAATATTGAATTATTTAATTATGATGGGACCAAGTTCTCTAACTCTAGGAAATATACCATATCAAACAAGACTTGGTATCTCAGGAAGGGTCATCTGAAGGAGGTTAGGCAGAAACTAGAGAAAAGCATATGAGTTTGTTTAGGAAATGGTTTTTAAGGTGTGCTTATTGGAATGTTGAATCAAGGCTTGGTATATGGTGCTTACATGGATGGAAAATTCTTATGTGGGATGTGATTTCTTGTACATGTTGGCAAGGTTTTTGATATGTCTTGTGTGGCTTAGCAGGGCTTTTGACACTATTTTTGTTAAGTTTTTATTGTTTTTAGGTTTTTTTGGGGTTTTGTAGAAATAAATTCTTGTTGCTGAAAATGAAATGCTAAAAGTAAAATAATATAAAAGTTGAAATTAAATTAAATAAAAAATCTATTTTTTCTATCCTTTTCACTATTTATAATGCATGCAAAGAAGGAGATAAAGAACATAGAGTATTGTACAAGATGTTGATTTTTTCTAGCTCTATTTGTATGAAAACTAGATGACAATGTTTTTATTTTATTTTATTTTTTTATATGAGATGAACTAAATATGAAAATTGAAACTACATGTGCAATAAATTTGAGAATGAATTTGATTTAAAAAAATAATAGCAAAATAGTTTCTTTGGATTTTATTTATTCACAAATAAACTAGACTAGCTTTTCAACTTCTCTAATTTGCTACAAACAAAAATTTTCATATAAACTACTAAGATGAAAATAAGAGATGTAAATTATGGTTTTTTGTTTTGAAAGAGGAAAATGATAATACTCGACTCTCTAAAATAAATAAAATCAGTAATATACTACCCTTGTGTATACACCTTAATTTTTCTAAGTCTTTATGATTATTTAGATGATTGCTTGGGGGGGTAAGATACTTGTTTATATCTTGGAAAGTAAAATTTGTCTTGGCTGGGAATTACTTGAAGATTAATTAAGATCTTTCCTAGAATGATTGACAAAAAAATTTGTTAATTGGAAAGAAACTAATCTACTAAAATGTAAACACAAATCAAAGCTAACTATCTTTTTTGTAGTAAATACAAATGAAAATAAACATATCTCTTTCCAATAAAATTTTATATTTTTATCAATATGGAAACTAATATATCACAACAACAAACCACACTAAATATAATCTAGTTAAAAAATATAGGAAATTAAAAGAACTCCAACCTGATTTTGGCATAAATCAGCTGAAGCGCATGTGATGTATTAATCGAAGAATCCTCACTATGTTATTTATATATTCTCTTCTATAAATTTTAGAAATTCTCTAGTTAGAGAATGCACAAGCTCTAGAACAAGATTGGAAAAAAGAGGAGACATAACCATGAATGGAGAGAAGTTGAATTGATGTTGGATAATGTCTTGGCTTGAAAAGTTTAAGTTGATTTCACTAAGAGCACTTCTTAGTTTGAAACTATTTAGTTGACTCAAAAACAATAGAGGTTAAATATTTAGGCAATTATAGTAAGTTTTTGGCTACAAAATTTTCACAATAACAAATTCTAATGGTAGTTTTTTAGATCTAAAATCAAGCCAAAATTGGATTTCTTGTAGAAAGAGTTGGGAGCTTGAGTGGAGGAGTTTAACTAAGTCTAATGGGGAGTTTAACTTAAGAAGAACTAAAGAGACCAAAAATAGAAGATGGAGTGAGTTAGGCCTAATTGGAGGCAAACTCAAGGTGATAAAAATAATAAATGTGATACTAGTCATGTAAAACATCAAAACTAGAGTCATGGGAGCTAATTTTAGAAGATGTTTGAACTATGAAAGAACTATCACCTTATGTAGGGGTGGTTGCAGAACCATTGTTTAAAATGAAAAAAATTCCACTATAAATTATGTAACCACTATTTTTTTAAAACAAAACCACCACTTTGTCTCACAATTGCCACCTAAGTTACATAACCACTATGGTGGTTATGTAACAGTTTCATAACAAAGGAGGGTGGTTTCATCACCTAAAGTGATGGTTTTATTACATATAGTCAATTTTTAAAACAAGGTGAAGCGAGTTATGAAATTGAAAACCAAGGGGGCCAAAAGGGGTCAAGGTAAGAGTAGGAAGGTTAAGAGAGGGGAAAGAGATAGAGATTTCCCTGTGGAGCACAAAATAAGAGATCATTGCATCATCATCAAATTTATATCAGAAGTGTTGAACCATATAAATTTTGGGTACATATAGTCTCCAACTTCATTACTCTCATAGTTAATCAAGTGTCAATTTATATCTATCCCTCATCCTATCGAGGTTGATATGAGTTGACCTCTACCCAAAGGATATGATTTAAATGCTTATTATAATTATCACCAAGGACTAGGGCATTTTACAAATAGATGTTTTACCTTGAAACATAAGATCCCAAATCTTATCAATGACCAAAATCTTATATTTGAAGATCCTCCAAAAGAATCAAATACACATCATGGTGATAAATAACATCCAAATACATAATACTTGAAAATTAATTTATCCATGGGTGGTGCCTATTTCTTGAATATCCATATTGATCCTACACACAAAAAAAACTACTTGCTATATAAAGAACCTTTGGTAACTTGGTCTTGATCTACAAGACCTATGAATAATGGTGACTTGGAAAAATTCCCTAGGACACATAGTAATACTAATTTATTGTGGTCCAAAAGTAATTTAAAAATGGGTTTGGGTTATGCCTACCACATCTCCATATGCATTTACACTAGGCTCTCTTTAGCTATATCAAATGGAATAAAAAATTGACAAAAATCTACAAGGTATTTCCTTTCTTCATGAAGGCAATTTAATACATATTTCAAATGATAGCACTATCTCTTATACTACACATGTAAAATGTGAAGAGGAACATGTTATGTACCTTTTCAACATATCCAATCATGATGTAAAAAATTTAAAAAATCAAACTTAAGGTTGTAATTTACCACCTGGGGGAGATACATATGACCATCCATGGGATAGAATCATAAAATGGTCTCTCACACATACCAAAAATACAAACAAAAAAAACATTCAAAAATATAAAAACTTTTTTGGCTCTTACATGTTCTATTACCTCATTTCCATCTATGTGTTAGTTTCATGTTGATGGATGGCATATTCAGGTACTTATACATGCACACATGTTTCATACTTATACTTTAAGTGTGATATATGCATACATAGATACATGATCCATTTCCTATTATGAATGTTAGGATTTCCCTCTACTCACATCATCAAGATGTTGGGGCATCCACATTAAATGATCATGATACATATAGGTTATACAATTCTATAATCACATTCCATTATCATGTTTTAACTTACATATATACTTACACATAACTTTATCCATGATTATATCTTACATAGAGTACTTGATATGTTATTCACTTAGCATTTTTTCCTAACACATTTGATCCATAGGTTACTATGACATGTTTATGTTGATTTCTTATTATTTCCTTTAGGCACTTCCTTGAGTTTCTTGCTTTGCTATTGTCTTTCTTGTTAGAGCATTTAAATATGTTCCTTTATTTGTGGCCATTGTGCCTATGTATTCTTTATTTAACATTTGCATCATGTCATTGTTTATTATATATAATTTTGAATATTTCATCTTTGATTTCATGTGCATTTTACTAAGTCATGTCCTTTTTGATTGTGTGGCATTTGAACATGTACCTTTTTTTGTAGTCTCCTTGAACCATTATATTTTGACTTAATTTTGAGTGTTTTTGTGCATGTGCTTACTTGCTTATTGAGCTTTTATTGTTTCTACTTCAATGTTTCCATGATATTTACCATAAATCTTATGAATTATTATGATCACATTGGTTCTATGCATTTCAATGCTATATCTACTTAGACACACATACTACATGGTTACATTCATAGATTATATAATTGTCTAATAATGTTTGCATACACACCCAAGTATGCATTCCTTTCCTTTAAACTAGCAATTTCATTACTAGATTATAGGGGGGATTTAGACACTATTAAATTATTTTATAGCACCTTAGTCTTACACATTTATAAAAATTACACCTTAGATGTTCCTCTCAGTCCTAGACCTTTCTCTCTTTTGAAAGTCTTGCATTTACTATATCATATGCCCCTTGGCCTATCTCTTAGTCTGACCAATATTATGTTGATGACATAGATATTCTATATTTCTTAGAATTCTTAAAATGTACTTATCTTTCACATCTACAAGTTTTGACCCTATACCTTCTTCCCTACTCCTTGGACACTAACATTATAAATAGACAATAGCATTGATGTTACTATCTTGCCTTGAAACAAGTGTCCAGTGCCTTAAAGTCATACAATTTTCAAATGAAACATATTCAAATGGTTAAAATAAGTTATTTAATGTGAGTTATCTCTTGATAAGATTGATATAAATATAAGACCAACCCTCATTCATTCTTGACATAGCTACATAGGAAAAATACTAAGCATTCTTACTATAGAGCATTTAATTGAGCAAAACTTCCCTATTTTCACACCAATCATAGGTACAACATGTCTGCAAGTTTGAAGTACTAAATGATCATCCCAAGATCCTGATTTGGAAATTTACAAGCCAGTTCAATGTTATATTTTATTTACACACATTACATGAATCACACATAAGCTAACACATAAGATATAACTAGATGAGTTTAAGGCCCTATTTTAGAGTATTGACTATGTAGATATATCCCACTAACACCAAGGTATTTGGTGTCATCTCAACATTGTGTGCCCATTAACCCATTTTTTCCTAAGATCACTATAGAGATGGAAAACTAGGGTTTTACCATTTCACAAAGAGTGACAATCCATGACCTAGATCTAAATGCACCAAAGTAAAGGTGAAGGCAAACCCAAAAGCATCTAGGTGGTTTCATCTTGTTTTATCAAGTATTTTATGTAGGAAACTTGCGTCAAACCCAAAAAATAGTGTTGATATAACTATCCTAGGTTGACATTAGTGTCTACATCTCTAGAGGTTAAATTTCTAAAATCAAGAGACTATTCTAGAATTCACCTTCTAGTTTGCTTTCTACCTATTCTAGATCTAGAATTGATATAGCATCAGAACTTAATGTCTATATCTAAGTTTAGCATCTACTTGGCCTATTATAGATCTAATCATCACCCTTATGTGATTTCATTTCGATATACCCTTTTAATAGAAATCTAGGTCTTCCCTAAGACTATAGATCATTTAAGGGTTAAATAGTAAGGTCACCCATCTACCAACAATAGGTAATCACATAATCCTCCATACATCCTCCAGGGTCAGTATCATCTCCCATATTGGGAGTCAAAAAGTATAAGTATCTAATTCATAGTGCTCAGTCAAATTAGTCATCATATTCATGCCAAATGGCATACATTCTAACTCATCCTTAATAGATAATTATTGTTTTAATTTTTTGATGTGATCATTAATAATTCATTCTAAAATTAGATACATTTATTATTAAGGATTTAATTATTTTACATTTTAGTTATATCTTAGATTTTAGTATTTATGATCAGTTGGTAGTATATATATGAGATTTATCTTACATATTATGATGCATATGGTACACTAGTATTATTATCATTGATTAATAATTATTTTCTTTCATAGTTAAAAAAATAAAATGGACTAACTAGTATTTTTTTATCGATGTGGTTGAAGTATTATCTCACCCTCATTAAGTGAAACAGAAGGAGATCATAGGGAGAGGAGGCAAATTTTTCAAATGAGGATGAAAATAACTCAACTCAAACACATACACATACAGTTACATGATTGCATGTTGAGATGTTAGTGTTTCTGGTATTTACTAAATGTTGTGTGATTGCTTCTAACTATCTACTATTATAGTCATTATTGCATTTTTTTCTTTTGTTACAAGATATTTACTTTTTATGCTACATATAAATCATTTTTAACATGGATTCTCCTATTAGTGTCATTTATTAACCTTGTTATACATAATTTTAAGTGTATCTCTATGAAAATGGTATGCAATATAAATGGTGTTTTTCTATGTTATGATTGAATATTGATTTAATTTAGTCATTTTTAAATTTATAAATGTTTAGGATGTTATTTGATCTATTTTATCATATTAAAATGTATAGATGTTTGGTTGGTTTTTTTAAAACATTTTTTTGGGTGGCCTAGGGGTCATGGGATGATAGTCACCCAAACAGATTTCATTTTTATGTAGTCTTAAAATCTTATGGAAATGGTTTTATAAAAAAGGATTGGAAATTTCTAGTTTTGGCTATTAGGAAGAATTTGACACAATATTTACATACATAATTATGAACAAGATTAGGGTTATCCTCAAGTCTTTGTCAAAGATTAGGTCTTTTACTATGATGAGGGTTTGACTTCACCATTTTGAGGGAAATTAATGATAATTTTCATGCATCCACCATACCAAGATATCCTTAGACAAACTATAAATTTACTACAGTAATTAGTCTTGCATTCAATAAATTTGGAGTTATGTTGGAAGAACTGATAGAGATTTAGGATAAAATTAAGGGCATGAAAATATGTGGAAAAGATAAAGAAGATAATAAATAAGAATAAATAGGGGGAGAATAGACATGAAAATTAAGGAGGAATCTATAAGGTTTTTTAGTTGGAAGAGGAATGATTTTCATTCTTTGCCTTCAACAAGCGATGGTCATTGTTGTCTTCTAACTAGGCAAGTGATGTATTAAATTTTTAAGCTACATTATGTTATAGATTCACTTAAATGTGCATGGATTGTGTTTATTTCATTTAATTCAATATATGAATAAATTTGGAACCCATTTTTACCTTTGTTTAGGGTATACATATGATTGAATGCATATAATGGTAGTCATTTAGCCATTTGTGGTCTTCACACTTAGCCAAGAAGGAAAACAATAATCAGGGTTTATTTTTTTGTTTTACTTTTGTAAATAAAATACCTTTTTTATATTTAAATATATATCAATCTTATGGACCTATGGATAGAACCCCCTTCCATCCACAGGCCCATAAGATTGAGGGTGAAGTGGCCATATAAACTTATATTTTTTAAAACGAAATGGGTTTATTTAAAGCCATGTCTACCATTGAATAACCCTTGATAGTTGACTTCACTATGAGGAAAACATAGGGAGGATTGTTTTTTAGATTATGGTGAGATTTTTTTGAGTTTAAGATAAAAATATTGAAAGAATGAATTTTGTGTAGTTTCCTTGTCATGATAATATCCTTCATATTTGCCTCAAGTAAATACTCAGTTTTAGTTTATTGTAGAAACCTATTTTAGACAAGATCTTTGAACTTATATAAGGTTTTAATAATGCTTATACCATATTATTTCTTTATGTAATGTATAATAATGTTTTTATAGTTGAATAAATCAACTATTCAAACCTTGATAGGTGATTTGTAAATAAGGTTTTGTAATAAGTTGTTTTCATTTGTATCTTTAGCTTTGAGTAGAAAGGATTTGCTAAAAACTGATGATTTGTAGGTGTTGATCTTATAGAAGTTACTATGAAATTTCATTTCCATCCATACCTAGCTTAGAAGAGTTGATTTGTGGGTGAATGGTATGATTTTTTATGGTTTGAATTGTGAGCTTTTTGGAAAGATTTAGGAAAAGATTATAAAAGATTTTGAAAATATTCAATTATGCTAATGTGTGAATCCTATTATTAGAGTCTTATAATGATTATTATTCCTTATTCTTATATTTAGATGGTTTTTGGTAGAATGTATATGATTTTATGAATGCATAAAATCTATTTATAATGTTATTAAATAAATCTTATAAGTAATGAGTAATTTGATAAGTCAGAATTATATATTATAGACTTTAAAAGTGGAAAGACATTTGGTTTAAAAGAGGATTATATATATATATATATATATATATATATATATATATATATATATATATATATATGTAATCCTCTTTCCCACTTTTAAAGTCTAAGTCTTTCCCAAATGTCTTTCCCACTTTTAAAGTCATATATATATATATAAGACTTTAAAAGTGGGAAAGAGGATTATATATATATATATATATATATAAGACTTTAAAAGTGGGAAAGAGGATATATATATATATATATATATATATATATATATATATATATATATATATATATATATATATATATATATATATATATATATATAATGTTTGAGTAGAATAACCAAATTGAATCTAGTAAATATCTTTGGTTTTATTCATATGCTATTATGATGAACTCCCTTGAGTCTTATTTGAATCTCCTTGAGTTCTACTTGAACCTTTGTTTCAAATTATGAAGTATTGTGGAGATTAATGATAAGAAAATTATTATGCAAATTGTAAGAAATGAACATGTTTTGCTTGAAATTCTTGGATGTGGAATAATTTCATCTTTGGTAAATGTGTGTTCTTGTTCGTAGATGAAATAAATGATTGAAATTACATCAAATTGTTATTTAATCAATGATTAATTAGTTAGATGTTTTAAGTTTTAAATAAAATGCCTTTGGGACTATTTTTATGAGTTATATAGTTGTATACTTTTTTGTGTTAAGGGACGATAGGTATGATAGGTTGATGCCATGAAATGTACATACCTATAATCAGTTAATAAAAGGATATAGGGTTGTGTTAGTAGAGAGTATGAGTGTGTGTGGCTTTGACTTAGATTCATGAGAAATATAAAAACTATAATGAGAAACTTTGTTCAAGGTAATGTTATATATGTAAACATTATCAATCCACTGTATTGTCTAGTTTACATGTGTGTGTGTGAAGTCATATTAGATAGAGGATTTTGTTCCTTGGTATGTATGACTATTTCATGTATTAGTGGTTGTAATACATAGTTCTAGTTGATTTATTGATATTTTCATTGCCATTATCTGCCTCTCGATGAATGGAAGGGCTACTCCTAGTGGCAAGGAGTGTCAGAGACCGATGGTTTATGGTTAGAGGAAAAGTGGCCAGATGATGTTCTCTCCCTCTTTAGATTACAAAATAGTTTGGATACATACTCAAAACTATTGTATTGATTTTAGGTTGTCATATGAAGCTCTGATGTACTATTTTACTTTTCATTATGTAATATTATGAAATTAAACAAAAATTATAATAATTGCACATTCAATATTATTATAATTATCTACAATATTGGTTATGTACTTGAGCATGATTCATAGTAAATAAGAACAACAATGGTTGTGTATTCTAGTATAACTATAATAATTAATTAATTTGGTGTATGGTTGTACCGTTCATTTTGTATATGTTTTATTACAAGGATTATTATCTTTTATACTATTAAGATGTTGTTTATAAGTTAAATAAAACATTGTTTATCCAATGGGTTAATGATATTTTTTCACATGTTGTATTTAGATATCAAAAACTATAACATTTATATTAATTAGTACAAAAGATTATTTTAAGTATGTTTTTATAAAATTAAAAAATTACGTTATTCTATGTAAAACCTAGTGGGGTTCTCACTTTTTAGTATCAGAGTGAGGTTTAAATGCTCAGACCTAATGAATTCACTAACATTAAACTGTTTCACCTATTATAGTAAGGATAATGGTACATGTAAAAAAAAAATGTTGAGGGGACTTCTAATGGGGATCCTCAAGTTGATCCTAATCAACTAGCAGTTGAGTAAGTGGCATAGCTCATTCCAATCCTCATAATCATGAATGAAATAAGGGATAAATTAGCAACCATAGAGTAGGAAGTTCATGGTTTGTGTGAGTAAAATGAGTGAGAAGATATGGTGGATCAATTAGTTGGTTAAAGTATCCCTAGGAATAGGAGAATGTTAATAAATAACAAGTTGCAAGAGCACAAATAGCTATAGAACTTGCACGAGAAATGAAGACATTAAATCCACCCAAGTTTGATGGTACAGAGTTAAGTGATGGAGCTAAAGATTGATTTATAGAGATGAAAACATGTTTCTAAATTTGAAATTATTCTAAAATAACCAAGGCTATTTGGGGAGCCTATCAACTTGTTGGTGAAGCAACAACTTGGTGGGCTAACAATAAGCTAGAGATAGGCCTTAACTCCACCACCACCACTTGGGAGCAATTTGTATCCTTATTTAGGGCTTGGTGGCTACCCCAATTGTAATTTAATCATAAGTTAACAATTTTTCAAAACCTAAAACAAGGATACCTATTAGTAAAAGAATATTGGGAATAATTCACAAAGTTTATGAAATATGTACCCCAGTACGAAAAAGTTGAACACTTTTAGATTAAGAATTTCATCATGGGTTTAAATCTATAGATTAGGTGTGAAGTGGATGTACATGGACCATCCACCTTAGAATAAGTCTATGATGAATTAGTTAGCAAGAATAGAAGTTGAATTTTTTTACAGAGTTCATAGATAAATTTAGAAGCCTAAAAGCTACCTTCAAGAAAAAGAATTGGAAGTTGAATGTAAATTCCAAGAACATGTTTAGTAGCTAGAATTCAAAGTTTAATAATACTTCAGGGAATAATAAACCTGGAAATGGTTTCAAGGAAGGTTTTAAGGGAGGAAATTAGTCTGAAAGAAAGGGACTGCCTTGTGCATTTTCTACATGTGGAAGAGATCATTATGCTAAGGATTGTCTTCGATGGAAGACATAAGGAAAATAAAAGAATCCATATAACTCTACATCATATTAGGGAACCTTTCAACATTTAATTCATACAAATATTGATAACCATTAAGTTAAATCTCAAGCCTCTCCCATTAAAGTATCAGGTACCTTATTTTGGCATCCTATTTCCATTTTGATAGATAAAGGAATCACTAAATGTTTTATCTCTCCTAACATGTTAAATAAATTACTTAGGAAGGTTAGTTTCATGGAAAATGTTTTTTTAGTTCATTACAAGAATGAATTTAAGGTCAAGGTATACATGTTTCTTATAAAGGTAGAGGTGAAGTTATTAAAATTCATCATGGTAGTTGATTTGTATGCAGCACCACTAGAATCATAGACATAATCCTATTAGTGAATTGGCTCTCTAAGCATAAAAAATGGTTGAATAATTTTTAAATAGGGTTGAATGCTTAGATTATTTATGTAATCAAACCCAAATTTAGGGAGAAAAACAAATAGATGAAACTAAGATAAATTTCAATCAAAGGCTCAATAGAAGGGATGTCAATTACTCTTGGTTAAAGTCAATGAAATAGAAGAAACCAAGGGACCCACCATTGAAGACTATCCCTTTCTACAATAATTTCAAGATGTTTTTCTATAAGAGTTGCCTAGTTTACCTCCAAAATTGGAATTTGACTTCACTATTAACATCATTATAAGATAGGAACCTTAATCTAAGGCTCTCTATAGAATTAAAATGATAGAATTATTTGAGCTAAAATCCCAACTTTAGGAAATATTGGTTGAAAGGTTGATTCATTCAAGTGTTTTCACGATGGGGTTCACCTATAGTGTTCATGAAGAAGAAGGATATAATCCTTCACCTATGTATATATTACATGATTTTTGAACAAAGAGATTGTTAAGAATAGGTATACTTTACTTCGCATTGATGATCTCTTTAATCATATACGCGGAGTAGTGGTATTTTCCAAAATTGACCTAAGATTAGGGTACTAATAGTTAAGGATCAAGGAAGAAAAACATTCCCAAAATTGTTTTTTAGGATAAGATATGGGCATTATGAGTTTTATAATGTTCCCTTTTGGATTAAAATATATACCTATATCATTTTATTAATCTCATGAACAATGTGTTCAAGGATTACCTTGATTAATTTGTTTTAGTTTTTCTTAATTATATCCTAATTTATACCAAGAACAGAGAATAACATATATAACATTTGTGTTTGGTTCTCCAATGCTTGGAAAAACACAAGATCTATGGGAAATTGTCAAATTGTGCCTTCTTTCAAAGAAGAGTAAACTACATAGGACATATTATCTCTATAGAGAAAATCTTAGTAGACCCATCTAAGATAAGAGCCATCATGAAATGACTAGCACTCAAGAATGTGTAGGAGGTGGATAACTTTATGGGTTTAGTAGGATATTTATAGGAAAATTGGTACCAAATTTCTCTAAGATAGTTAACCCAATCACCTCCCTATAATGTAAAGAGTAGAATTTTGTGTGGAATAATAGGTGTGGAATAATAGGTGTGAAAAATCCTTTTCAAACCTTGAAAAGGAGGTTTAATTCATCTCCATTATTATAAATTTTAAACCCAAATGGCCATATTATAGTAATAACATATGCTTATAGGGATGGATTGGGTGGATTTATTATGCATGATATTATAGTTATAGCTTACGAATCAATTAAATTTAAATATTATGAGGCTAACTATGAACCACATTACTTAAAATTGGATTCAATAGTGCATGCCTTACAAGTATGGAGGAATTATTTTTTGGGTATACCATTCAATCTCATAATAGATAATTTAGGGCTCAAGTACATCTTTACCCAACCTAACTTGGATGTTCAGTAAAGGCATTGGTTTGAATTTTTTATTGTATAATGATTTTAATATCAGTTATATAAATGGAAAAGAAAATATAGTTTCAGATGCTCTTAGTGGCAAAAGGTACATATCATCTATGGATACTATTAGTAGTGCTTTCTAAGACCAAGTTTTGAAGTTCTCTTTAAGATATCAATTCTTTAAGCAGGTCAAGAAAATCTCTAGTAGAGAATCCTTAAGACCTTAGACATAAAGGATTCTAATTTGATAAATATGGCCTTTTAAGATTAAATGGAAGGATATACATGCCCAATAAATAGAATTTAAGGGTCCTTATACTAAATGAGTTGTATAACACTCCATATTTAGGTCATCATGTTGTGACTAAGCTCTTAGCAGAGCTAAAAAACATTATATTTTTGAGAAGGAATCAAAAAATATGCATTGGATTTTGTGTTAAGATGCTTAGAATGTCAGTAAGTCAAGGTTGAACACATGCATCCTACTTGATTATTGTACTCACATTCCATCAGAATGGAAATATAAAATCATTGATATGGACTTTGTCCAAGGCTTGCCTATGTCAAGGAATCATCATGATATGATATTGGTATTTATTGATAAACTCATCAAAGTAGAACAATTCATTTTAAATAATTTAATCAATGTTGCACTAGTGATTTAAAATAGGTTTGTAAAATAAGTGTATATATTACATGAGTTTACAAAAAATATCATCTAAGCTAGGGACCATAAATGACCTCAAGATTTTGAAAAACTCTTAATGCAGTGTTGGGCACACAACTCAACTTTAATATATCTTACCATAAAAAAACATGGGTAAATGGAAAGATCAAATCAATGTAAAAATTATTTTATGATTATATATCACCTTTGTACACTTGGAAAACTTAGACCTTGGTTGTTCCTCTCAGTCCTAGCCCTTTCTCACTTCTAAAAGTCTCACATCTGCTTTATCTTGTACCCCCTTGTCCTATCTCTTAGTTTTGACTAGTCTTATGTTGATGAAACAAACATGATATCTTTCCTAGAATGCTTAAAATGTACTTATCTTACACCACTACAAGTTTTAATCATGTACTTATTTACTTGCTCTCTAGACACTAACATCTGGGATAGACAGTAGTGTTGACACTATTATCCTACCCTAACACTACTATTTAGTGCACTAAAGTCATCCAAAAATGAAATGTATCCCAATGGTTAGCCTAAGTGATTTAATGTGAGTTATCTCCCAATAGGATTGGTATAAATACAATATCAACCCTCATTCATTCCTCACCTAAGAAACACCTAGAAATAGAGGAATAATATCAAATATTCTTACTAAAAATCATTCAAAGAGAATTCAATTGATCAAATATTCCCTATTTCCACACTAGTCATAGGTGTAATGCATCTATAGGTCTGAAGTACTAAAGGAGAAAAACAAGATCCTAATTTTCCAAGTTACAAGTTAAGTCATTATTGTACTTACTTTACACACATTACATGATTCACATATAATCCAAATCATAGGGGAGAAATACATGAGTATAAAGCCCTATTCTAGAGTATTGGATATGTAGGTAGTGCCCACTAATAGTGGGGTCTTTGGGGTCAGTTTGACACCATGTGTCCACTAACCCATTTTTCCCCAAGGTTGATATAGAGATGGAGAACTAGGGTTCTACCATTTCACAAGGAATGATAGTTTGTGACCTAGATATAAATGTACCAAAGTAAATGTGAATCCAAACTTAGAATCATCTAGGTGGTTACATCCTATTTCAAAGATTATTTTTTATAAGACACTTATTTAAAAATTAGATAGTAGTATTGATGTAACCATCCTAGGTTGACATTAGTGTGTTGCAACACCAAAGGTCAAATTTTTAAAATCAAGTGATAGTTCCAAAATCACCTTCCAACTTGTTTTTTACTTATTCCATATTCATAACTATTATAGTATCAGAACCAGCTAAGTACTATATTTTCTATGTCATTTCTATACATAACTTAGTTATACTTTCCATATTTAGACAATCTCAATTTAATGAATTTAGCATATATCGATATCTTATTTTAGCGTCCAATTGGCATGTTATTGATATGATTATCACCTTTTTGAATTTCATGTCTATATACCCCTTGAATATAATATAGGGCTAACACCAAATAACTAGATCTCCATTTTAGGGTCAAAGATTTAGTGAACTTGATCTTTGAACATCAAACCCTAGGTTACTTAGGGTTTTTCCAAAATTTTATATGTTTATTACCTAATTTTTTATAATATTTGTGTTCTTCATCTCCCTTATCATGTATTATATTGATTTCTTTGATGGCTATGATTATGCAACTCTTAAAATCTCCCCTAAAGGAAGGAATTAAAATTGACTACTCTTTCAATCTCCCAAGTGCTAAAGCATGTAATATAAAAGCTTTTAATGATGATATTGTGTCATCCCTCTATCTAAGTCTAGACTATCACTTATCCAAGGAGTATTGTGGAACACCCTATACTTTTAAATAAATGTAATCAATCTAAAAACACTTAAATTTTTATACTTATGAATCCTTAAAATAACAAATCACCAATATGAGCAAGTTAATAAAGGAGTTACAAAATCATATTACACTCCTATAGAATTCAACACATGGTGGCATTAATTGTGTGTTTGCATCTTCACCTATCAATGTTGTGCCTAATGAGGTTTCACATCCAAATTAAAATTCAAAATAGAATACATCCAAAACAAGTGATTCCAAAAGTGACCAAAAGACTACTAAGAGACCAATTAAAACCCTAAGAGAGATGATTTGAGACAAAGTGATAAAACTACCTCATATACATCCTATAACACAAATCCAAATACTATTATGCATATCATAGAATTCATGGGCATCACATAGATTATTGTTTTACATTAAATATTTGAATTCAAATTTAAAAAGATATTGGTGATCCTATCATTGATACATCAACTAAGAAACCCACTCAAAATATGAGTACTTATCCCAAACCACAAGTAGCAAAACAAAAAATGTGGATACCAAATAAAAATTTAGAGCAAAACAATTATAAATAACAAAAATTAGAGCTAGTAAAAGCTCAAAATGAAAATTCAGATCAAGAAAAGGATATAAATTTACTATTGATATTGATACTCAGTTTTCCAAATACTATAATTTTGGAATGAGATATTTATAAAAAATTTGGTTATCATGGTCAAGGATTGGGAAAACATTCCCAAGGATTTACTATTTCCACATATGATTAGAATGATCATCAAGGCTTGGGCTATATTGGCAATGGTAATGAAAAACATTCAAAGATACATTTGTCCAATGCAAAAGAACAACAACAGGTAAATGATAATAATTCAAAAAAATAAAGCAAAAATAGAAAAGGCACCATTACAAAAAGAGTAATCAGCACATCAAGTGTTTGAAATAAGAATTCTAAAAAAAAAGGTCACAAAGCAAGAGACACTTGACAAATATAAAGTTGTAAATGTGGTTAAAAAGGGGGTAACTACAAGCCATTCCTCATATAAAAAACATTTCAACTCTCACTACCCATATAGATAGTGCACAATCTATAGATAAATAGTTCATCAAACCATGTTTGAATCCACTCAATGATTTACCACATGATCATTATAGTAGAGATTTCTTGTTTCTAACCAGTTTTTCATTAAATATGGTGATTACTTTCAATTATCACTACATCAGTGTCAAAAGATCCAGCTTAAGGTTGAAAAATTTTCAAATAAAATCCCAAAAAAAATCAAAAAACATACCAAAAAAAATCAAAAACATTCAAAGACTAGAAAATATTTTAGGCACCTACATGTTCTATTTGCCTCCTTGGAATCTTTGTGTTAGTTTTTATGTTCATGGATATCATATTCAGGTACTTCTACATACACACATGTGCCATGCTTATACTTTAAGTGTGATATATGCATACATAGATACATGACCTATTCCTATATTGGATGTTAGTCCTTTCCCTACTCATGTCATGTAGGCATTGGGGTATCTACTTATTTGATATTAATATACACAAGTTATATGATTTGATGATCACATTTCATTATCATGTTTGAACTCATATGTACTTACACATTCCTTTATCCATGATATATATCTTACATAGGGTACTTGATATGCTATGCACTTGACATTTTTCCTGACAACATTTGATCCAAAGGTTACTATGACATGTTTCTATTGGTTGATTTTGATTCCATTTATGTACTTCCTTGAGTGTCTTGCCTTGTTATTGTCTTGATTATGAAAGCATTTGAATATGCTCTTTTGTTTGTATCCCCTATGCCTATGTATACTTTATTTGACATTTATATTCTATCATTATTTATTGTATAGATATTTGAATATGTCATTATTACTTTCATGGACATTTGACTAATTCATGTCCCTTCAATTGTTTCAACATTTAAACATGCCCCTTATTTGTGGTCTCTTTGGACCATTATCTTTTGACTGGCTTTTAAGTGCCCTTGTGTGTGTTCTTATTTATTTTTTGAGATTTTTATTATTTCTACTTAGATGTTGCCATTATATTTATCATGAATCTTAGGACTTAATATGATCACAATAGTTCTATGTGCTTCAATGATATATCTACCTAGACATAAATGTTACATGGTTACATTCACAAATTATATAATTGACTTATCCTTTTGAGGTGAGATAACTACCAGTTTCTATCTTTTCCTCACCTCAAAGGGGGGCATATCAGGGGGAGAATGTCATAGAGGCATGTTATCCACACTTGACATAGTTTCATATTTAGTGTGGGCATGGCTTCCACACACATTCATAGTATTTAAATACAATGGGGGTATGTTTTGGAAGCATTTTCTTCACACTTATTCAATATTCAGCATCTCCAATTTACATTAGGGGCATGATTTGGAAACATGTTCTCCATATTGGTACTTATATCAATTTTGTATTTCTCCACACATATAGTTTTTCAAATTTACCAAAGCACATAGTTATATGATTCAGATTCATAGTTTTGGTATAACTTTATACATCGATACCATTTTTATACATAGTTTCAGCATGAGACATATCTAAGGTGCATATG
>JARHVA010001434.1:1332500-1405000 GCA_037957365.1 Torreya grandis
TAAAAGGGTTTTTTCTTGAGTGTTCTTGATTTTTTTTTGGTGGGTTAGGCCTCTTAACTCTATGAATCATTGTTAAAACTAGTGGAGCCTCTTAACCCTGCCTAAACCCCACCAAAGAACCCGATGAAGGTTTTGGATTCCTAAAGACTCAAAAGGAATTGTATTTTCCTAAAAAACACCCATAATACATTATTAAATTCAAGGAAACCAACATCATATAATTTGTAGGTACAATAACCTATATGGATTCATAAAAAACTATACTTTTATAGGGTTTTGGGTAACAAATAGGGTTCTGAGCACATAAAGTTGATGAAAACTATTAGGGAGGTTGGTGTGGAGATATAAAGATATTAATAGACCCCAAGATCCATATTTTTTCCTATGAAAACATTCATATAGGTCTAATTCCTAAGGATAGAGTAAAAATGCTTGGGAGAAAGAGATGAAGTCACTTAGGAAAGTTAGGGTAGTAGGGTTAAACCAGTTAAAGGCCATGGGTTATGCACTAATCTGGTTTATAATTATGAAATATGTATGTTTAACTTTGATATGGGTTATCATGGAGATTATAATTTTATTCCAATGATAATAACTAGGCCTAGTTGCCTAGTAGGCCTATTTGGGTAGCTAAGGAAGATGTTTCATGGCTTATAAGGCGACTAAAAGAGTAAATAGAGGGATGTAAACATCCTTTTAATTGATAAAATTAGGAAATCATGCACATGTCATGGCCATTATTAATTATTAGGTGGAATTAGGCCATGTAAACATGCAAAAGGGGAAGGTAGGTAGTCTAATGATCTATGGAGGGATAACTAGACTATAATCCTGCTATTGTAACTACTAAAAAGAGAAGTAGTTAACCTAGTTAGAATGCTCACACTTTGAATGGGGTCAACCAAAATTGAAAGAGCCTAAACTAGACCATTTCTTATGCCATACTCTCATTGAAGGCCATTATATAATCAAGGCAATATATGAGTGGAATTATGAGGCTACTTATAACTACTAATTGAGTGAATGATGGCCATTATGGTCTCTTTTCCACACTTTAATGCTAGAGTATTCATCCCTTTCCCATTATTATTTTATAAATTGAAGTGAAAAGGCCATTTTAGGTATCCATCAAATGGGCATGAAGAAACTCTACCCAAATTGTACCTTATAAACATTTTAAATGAATATAAGGACTAGTTCAAATTATCTTTCAAGATTAGTGTGTTATATACTTATTTATTTACACAAGTATTGAGTCTTATCTTCTTTTGTAGGTCCTTGTTCTCACCTAGTTACTAGGAGATTACCTAAATAGGTCATATGATATGCAAAGGTGTTGGTGACTATGCTTGGAGTAGAATTTGATTGGTAGTGTCATGAAAATATAACTCCCATTCACAATCCTTAAGTTGCATCCACTTAGCATAGCCTTCATATGAAGTATAGATGCTTAAAAGTCTCTAAGAGAGAGTGATTTATTGGAAATATGATTATCATTGATGTTAAAGCGACATTATGAGCATGTTATTAATGTTTAGGACAAAATATAGTGATTAGAGGATATGCAAAGGATCCTATCAGAGGTTAAGGATGATTGGAGTACTTGTGTGCACGAGTGGAATTCATTCAATTCTTCATATTGATCATCTAGACATTTTGGGTCTATGTTAAGAAAATATGAGAAGGCATTTTGTTGACATCATCATTACCATGTGTAAATGAGTTTGGGGGAGATGATCATATGGTTTGATCACATTAGTCACTAGTTATTATGCACCAAATTTGAAGTCATGTGATTAAGTGCAGTAGAAGATATGGGGATGCAAAGTTGGATACTCAAACAAAAATTACTAAGTCTATATACTTAGCCAAATTTGTAAACGGTTTAGCAGAGACAAGTAAGCATATTGATGAGGTCAAAATTTACACATATGGAGGTGCTAGGATAAAATGATAATATTAGTTTTTTCATTTTTGTTCCTAGTTTTTATGCACTAAATATCAAGTCACATGACATAGCACAAAAAAATATATTCTTGAGAAAAGTTGGGCTCCCTAACATTTTGACAGTGTTCTCCAACATAGTCAAATTAACAAGTTGCAAGATAAATCTAAGTAGGTACTTTGATGATGCAATATCTTACACATATGAAGGCTTTAAGAGAAAATGAATATATGGATGAAATACCCTATGTGAAAGGCTCTTATGCACTATATTTTAGGTCATATGACTAAGTGTAACAAGAGTTATGTAGTTACAAAGTTAGCCTTCCAAGCATATTGAAATGGTCCCCATAGTCAAATATGCATAAGGTATTACAAAGTTATCATGTTTTTACAAAGATCATTTATAAACATTTGTAAAGGAAATAGATAGAAGATCTATTATGGGTTTTTCATGAGCATCTTAGATATATGATATTTAGGTTCAGATGAAGAGTGATGATCCCATAATTGAATCATATTTACTCTTAAAAATGATAAGGTTTCTCAATTAAACCCTAGGGGTTTAATTCAAGGCATCAATATGTATGTTATATTTTTATGTTGATTGGATATAGCCTAGACTTGGTAACTTAAGTTATATCTTAAGCCCTTGTCATTGTTGTAAAACTAGCCCCTTCAACCTAGTAATTACTTGCTTGAGCAATGATAAAAGGACTTAAGTTTTTTGAAGTCTTAGACTTTATATTTATCCTAGATTGATCAAAAACTAGTGCTTAACCATACATTGAATATCTAATGAAGCAAATCAAAGTCAATATTTCAAAGGCAACTCTAAATAAATTCACTAGTGATAAGTTTCACAATCATAGAGCATTGAACATTAAATCTATGATGTAGTTCTAAGTCAATAAGTCAATGATCAATGTAATGTTACAAAGTGTCTCAATAGTGAGAACTAGTATCAATGTGCATAAGGCACATAATAATGACAAGTTTCACATTCTTGAGAGCTAAGTAGAGATAATGATCAAGCTTTTCAAAAGATCTAATAGTGAGCAAGTGATCATGAAAAAGAGATCCAATGGAATGAGTGCACTAAAATGAGATAAAGTGCTCAAGGTTTATTGATATAGTAATGAGTTAAATATTGAGAAAATATGAGAAGATCAATGAATTGTAAGTGATCAAAAGACTCAGGAAGCAGTGAGATGGGATAAAATGCTCTATGTTTAACATCAAGATAAAAGTAAAGATCATGTAAGTATGAAGATCTAACGACACATGGAAGCTTGGATTAGAAAGATCGATGGATACATTTTAAATTTAAATATTTAAAGCTTGGAAGTTTACAAGGATCTAATGAAGATCATGAGCCTGTCAGAGATTGATCAAACAAAAGGTTTTTAAAGATGATAAAATTGAATGTGGATCATCATATCATGGCACCAAAGCTAAGATCAAAGTTCAAGATTTAAATTTATGATAAGTCTAATGATCAAGTATTATAACATGTAATAAATTATATTTAAGATGTAAATCATGACATAAAAAATGAGTTAGATCACTATGATTGATCAAACTTGTATAAAAAGGCATGTGCATCAAGACTAGATCCTAAGATTTGCTAAATATAGCAAAATACTGAGAATCATGGTAGTGGAGCATGAGTTCAAGATGCAAGAAAATTGTTGAGTCCAAAATTGGTGTGATCTATTACATTACAAGTGTGAATGCATAGAATATATGATGACCTCAACCAAATGTTATATTTATGAAGTCTAGGATACAAGAAATGCTAATAGAGTACTAGAACTATGTCATATAGAAGAATATCTAGACAAAGATAGAAGTGCAGTGAGGATGAGCTATTATTGATGAATTGTGTCAAATAGAAAATATAGAGACATAGAGGATTAGAGTGAAAGAGAGATGAAGTGTGTCGAATAAAGATAAACATAGACATAGATACAGAGGGGTAGAGAGGAAGAAAAGCACACAGAGATAATGTGCATATACTGAGTAGTTATATATTATAATTTTAATAGAGAGTTAGAGATGAATTCATTTTTGAATCTATTTATAAACTAGAGTTGTAGCTCCATGGATTTGATTACTTGTTGCCATCAAACAAGCTGAGTTGGTGCTCAGTTAAGGGATTGGTGTCTCCTTAGGGTTGTTTTCCTTAAATATTATAAATAGTGGGGTTCAACTAAGTTGGTGCTCAGTTTTGGGATTGGTGTCTCCTTAAGGTTAGTGCCCTTAAAAGTGTAACTAGTGAGGTTTTCCAGTGAGGCTTTGAATTATAAGGATGGATTAGAACAATAAATTCTAGTAGCTATTCTCACTGTAGTTTTTACTTTTGGGTTTTCCATGTATAAATATGGTGTCATGTGAATTTTTGTGTGTGATATCTACATATTTGATTTGATCTAATTATATCTTTTAATCTAAATTAAAAGCATATAAAGAACTATTTTTAGTTGATCTATGGATTCACCCCCTCTCATTAGATAGTTGTGTTTTAATAATTGGTATTAGAGTATTGGTTACTTAGAATAAGCTTAATCAACTTAGGTAGATCTTGGAATGGTGAACACAAATGGCTAGTCAAGAATGATCTTCATCAAACAAATCACCTCTCTTTGATGGATCAAACTATGCATTCTAAAGAATAAAAATGGAAGCATACCTATATTCATTAGGGTTTAATGTATGGATGTTATTTGTAAATGGATATACAACTCCTACTACAACTCTCAATAATCAATATTCAAAGAAGGTATATACAATCAATGCCAAGGTAAAGAATGTTATTCTCTGTGGATTATAAAAAATAGAGTTTGTCAAAGTGATGCATTGTCATAATGCATAAGACATCTGGAACAAGTTGAAGAGTATCTATGAAGGTGATGAAAAGGTAAAGTAGGATAAGATACAAACATATATAGGTATGTTTTAAAGTCTTAAAATGATTGAAGAATAGAATATTGTAGAGTACCTCCTCATGGTAGATAAAATAGTTAATGTAATTAGAGGCCTTAGAGAAGAGATGAAAGAATCAGTCGTTGTCAAAAAGGTTCTAAGATATCTACCATCAAGGTATGATTCTAAAATCTCTACAATAGAAGAAACAAGATATCTAGATAAGATCACTATAGATAAGTTGTATGGAACATTCAATTCCTATGAGATGATGTTGGGGCTAACGTACCCCCATTGTTTTTATTTTATGAAATAAGGACCCTTGTGAATGTTTCAAAACATATTTACCTTGAATTGGCTTTGTAAATGTCATTCTTTATTATAATTTGAAGACCATCCACTTGAAAGGACATGAACCTCTACATATCTGATTATGATTATGTTTTATGGGCTAACCCTACTAATGGTTGTATTTGGATGATGAAGTGTAGGTTCTATGGAGAAAGGGAGGGTTCCCAAATAGAAAAATCTATGATTTGAATTCAAAAAATGGTGGGAAAAGTTTAATGGGAAATCATATATATTTTTAAAAAACCCTAAGTCTAATTTTATATTAAGGCTTGATCATGTTTTTGACATGACCAAACCTTAATATAAAATCATACTTAGACCTTTTTTATTTTTTCCCCCTTTGTTAACCTCTTAACCTTGCCTAGCTATTAGTCGATAGGCCCCTTTAACTTATATCCAAAGATTGTTTTTGTTTATCCTAGGCTTCAATCTTAAAATGTCTTTGTGTTTATTAACACAAACAACATATTAAGATTGAAACCTTAGTCTAAACCATTATACATATAAGTTCCTAACTTAATGATTTGATTTAATCATAGATCTAATGTCTATCACTTCCCAAGAGATATAATATAATGGCATGAGATCACCAAGGAAGAAACATGCATTAACTTTTCTTTCTATGAAAAAGTTCTTACAAGATTTAATTTGACAGTCTCACTCCCATAATTTGATGCTCATGAGGACATATTTGACATTAGCAAGACCATCAATTTGAACCTCATCCAAAATTTTACCTAAGTCCAAATGAGATAGAATTAATGTTTGAAATTTAGGCTTAACATAATAAACTTGAGCTCTAAGTTCATCATGTTTATTCACACAATTAACTTAGGACTAATCATTTGACTTAATTCTATATGTGACTAATTAGTGAATTAAAATTCATGCACTTTTAGATATCTAATTATCCACATTCACCCTTAGATATTGATCTAATGGCATGAAGATAAAGGAGTCCATAATAGTTCAAAACCAATCAACTTTGACCTCCCAGATCATGATTAATGACCCTTGTTATGTCATTGATCCAATCCAATGACATGAATTCTTCAATCAATAATCCCTAAGATTCAGTCATATGGAATAATGCCATAATTTTAATTTTAATTTCATTATGTTCGTAAACACAATATGTCCTCAAAACTCAAACCTAAGCCCTCACAAACCAAAACCCAAGATGAAATTTGATAGTCTCACTTCCATCATTTTATGTCTATGAAGATGTATTTGACATTAGCGAGGTCATCAAATTTAACCTCAACTAATTTTTTAGCCTAGGCAAAAGGGGCATGTTTTAAAACCCTTCGAAAGGGACCCTAGCGTATTAACATGGAAAACTTAGTATAAAAGACATTAGACTAAGTTTGTTAGTGTTTATTAACATAAATAAACCTTAGGAGTATATTTTAGGCCTAAATTTTATTAAAACTTGAGACTAATTAAGCCATGTTATTCTTGCAAGATCTAACAAACTATGCTTGATCAGAGGTCTTGATCTAATGGATAAAAGATAAGATAATTGATTTGAAAACCAATGGCTAGTTTTCAAAGTAATTTTTGTGGGAAGGGCCACATAGGCACCATGTAAGCACTAAATGACAAATCCAAAAATTTAGTGCATTCAAAAAGATATAATTTGCATAAATAAGGCTATTCATAAGATTTAAGGCATGAATAAACTTATGAAGTCTTCCAACTTCACCATTAAATCTCCAATAAACCCTAGAAAAACAAAATAAAGCCCTAATTCTTGACTATTGAGACATAATTGCATTAAACAAGGTAAAATTTCATCCTGAGCAAAGAAAATCTAGTCATACACCTAAGGCAATTAAGGAATCATGGTAGTAGCTAGGCAATAATTTAGAGAAGAGGCAAAATTGTGTTTGTCTATGGACAATGACGGAAGATGTTTTGGGAACACAGAATTAGATAGTGGGGCACTCAACATTGGAATGAAGAACTTATCTAAGATCTTCTTTATTGTCAAGGAAATGCAACCTCTCACTTCCAATGAATATAATATCACAATAACTAAGAGGAAATCTGATGACTTGGTTATAATTTAGCTATCTGGTCTTCACTAAGTAGCTACAAAACTAGAAGTACTCCATTGCATAGATATCTTCACACCTATATTTATTAATTGTAGAATTGATGGTGATTGGATAGTTAGGAAAGGTGTGTAAAAATAAATAGCATACATTTCCTTTATATATTTTGAGGGCTAATATAAACTCCCTATGACTCATATAGATCTCCCCACCATCAAGGAGTGGATAACCAAGCATAATTTGGACACTATTTTAAGACCCTAGTTAAATTAGGGAACCCACATATCCAAGAACCATGATGGGAAGATCCCTATTATGCAATTCAATGAAGGCATTAGGATCATCATGACCATATTAAATAGAGCTTTAGGGGAAACCACCATAACCTATGTTGACCCCAAATGGGTTTCCTACATATATTTCATGGTAGAAGAGATGCTAACTCCACCTATTGGAGATATTGATTAACATCCACTTGGGAAGACAATTTTATGGCATAAAAAGGAAGACCAACCTATAATTCACCATGATGTCCTATATATTTCACTCATTGATGGCCTCCACACATATTCTTGATATCAATAATTGGTCCTCTCATAGCAAGATTACCATATCCCATCATTATTCAAAATTATATATCTTTATATATAGGGGTCACATGCAATTCATTTGTGATTACATATATCCTAGTTTGGTTAAGATTATCACATGAAAACCTATGCCCAGAGTATAACCCCTCATCAAGAAATATGTAGAGTCCATGGGTGACATTTGGTATTACCTAGATTGCACCATCATGAGGATGGAAGGAGTCATGACTCAGACATATATATTGTTAGTCCTTGTCCCTATCAAATTGGCTGAATAGGAAATTAATTCCCAACTCCTACAAGGGATTAACAATGTATGTAGAGAGAAGAAGAAAGTCATTTTGTATCCTTTTCCATTCTTTATTAGAAAAACCATGGTCCATGGATGGAAACAGTTGGACATTATGTCTAGAAATAGAGATGCCTTCTATTTTCAAAAGGATGACCTCAAGGAATGGGACCCAAATAACAAAGTTGTCCCCCATCTACAATTTAAGCAACTAACCAAGGTGGCTTATGAGCACAAGGTTAACCCATATGACCATATTTACACTAAAGTTGAAAACTTTGAGGAAGTGTTAGCCAAGTGTAGGCAACATGGATTCAAACTTGAGCATAGATTATAAAGAGAGGAGAAGCCAACTAGAGAAATATGGTAGATGAACCCATTTTAATATTATCTATTACCTTCCACCTCAAGGGCACCTCCAAAACTACCAAAATAATAAGTGCTCAAAATTTAAGGACCTAGTGAGATGAAATTGGAAGAAAGGCCATGAAAAGGTCCTTCATTATCAGTTGCACCTACAAGACCACCTTCTCTAGTCGAGCACATTGATATGATTTCCTTAGAACCATATGAAATAGTTGAAGAATTGTTCAAAGAGATTGTAGAGATATATGGGTCAAATCAAGAAGATGAGGGAATTAAGAAAGCCATAACTAAGATAGAATAGGCATTAATAACAAAGAAGATGAGGGAATTAAAAAAGCCATAGTTGAGATAGAATAGATTAATCACTCAATGCTATAACTCCAAAGACTAGACAACTAAATTGATCAATGTGCATACTATAAAACTGGTCGAGGACATCAAAATAATTAAACTAGGACATTTTGAACATCCTCTTAGGAGTCATAGTGGATAAAATATAGGACCTAAGCACTTGGTATAATAGTGTCAACAATTTCATGAAGGAGGACAAGGACTTGATAGATAGAATGGAGAAGCTCTTAGAGCCCTTGTTGGCAAACCCCTCTTAACCCACTACCATAGGCTTGATAGATGAAGAAAAATTTAAGCAAAGGGTTAATGTATTCATCCAAAACATCAAAGAGATCTAAGGCTAGTCTATCAAGGATAATTACAAGGTCCTTAACACAATCCTTACCTTAGGAAGGCAGATTTTAGAGGCATAATGTATCTAAGAACTCATGGCTAAAAGTGACAAAGAATTTAATACATTGGTTGATCGAGAAGAGGATTGTTTGATGAAAATTGTGGTATATTTTGAGCTGATTAAAGATCAACACACTAGGGTGAATGACATCCTCAAGCAAATATAACCAAGAGGACCCACCAATGTAATAGGAAAAGAATATTCTTTTGTAATGCATATATGCTAGTGTATTAGCATATATTAGTTCTATTTGTCAAATTTGATGTAGGAGGTCATGTGTATTGTAATCTTTGTATGAAGGATAGCTATCCTCATCTTAAAAATAGATGTTTTGAGAAGTTAACTATTACATGACCTATGTTTTCTATAAATAGGTAGGGGTTGCCATGTTGTAAAGGGAGGGACTCTGAGTAATTGTATATAAGAAATCATTTTAATATAACTAAGGAATTCTGAAAGGATTGTCTGAATATTGTGTTAAAATATAATTATATCTCTCAATTGTATGTTAATGTCTTAGATTTGAAAGGTTCTTTGCATTTTGAGCTACATTTTTTGTCATAAGGTTGTTAATCTATGTTATGCTAGATTAGTTGAAAGATATTAGGTATACTTCATTTTATTTTCTATAGATTTGGATGTGCTCATGCTATTCATGTGATTTATATATTTATTTTAATGATTTTCTAGTTTATGATGGAATCTGGGTTCATACTATTTTACATCTTAAATTAGTTCATGTATGCTCAAACCAATTAGAACCTTGTCATGATATTTGAGATGGAAGCCTACAATCATGTTTTCTTTTCTTCTTTACCCTCATTTTTTCTATTTTATTTATCAAATATCAATTTAATTTAAGATCATTGTTAATATCCACTTATGTTAGTTTATGAATCATAAATATCATAAAATTTCATATATACATGACCCTAGTGGCTCCCAACCACCAAAAAAAACAAATATTATGGATAACTCTCACACTTTGCTTCTATTCCACCACATAAATCCCAAGTTGTCACAAAATGTAACTCATGCCCTAGATCCCAAAGATCCTAAAATGAGAAGTGTTTGTCAACATTGAGAGCACTTATGAGGTAGTTAGAAGCATCAATAGGAGAAAGAGCTCTATTAGTGCTAGAAGGAGGGCTTTTGATTAGTTGTGATATTTATTACATTAAGTTTGAAGGATTTTTAACCCTTATGAGTGATTATTCACTATAAGTGCAAACATCCTTGATCTTTAAATGGTTTCCCACCTATCTTTGTGCTTTATAAGGCAAATATATTAGTTCTTTATAAATAAATGGTTAAATTCTAGTAAAGACAACTTCATATTTTAAGAATTCATAGTATTTGTGATTAATATGGCTTATTTTGGTTCAATATTGATAATTATTTATGAATCTTGAGTTTACTTAAGTCACAAGTTGTAAATAATGGTCATATTTACATAATTCAACACATCTTTGAGTTTACTTAGTCAAAGATCAGTGTCCTTTGTCCCTTTATGAGTAAATATTTACAAAGCTTAGTGTGTAGGTTGATTGTTGTTCTTTGTGAAATATAACTTGACACACTATATTTCAAATAAGATCCTTAATCTTCAAGATATAATTTCCAAGGATCAGAACCAGATCACATTCAAAGACCAGAGAGCCCTTACTCAAGCTAGAAACCCAGAGAAGAACTAGGAAAGATAGAGGAAGGTGTATGCATTCTAAGTCTCCACCATCTTCACCCTTACAAGGTGTTATTTCATTCAATATTCATATAGATATGGCATGGTTTGGAAGTTCCCCCATTAATGTACTAGGTGTAGTTCATGACCTACCATGTAATCCTAAAAAGTACTTGCCAATATTTAGTCTAACTGGTGTTGTAACTATAGAAGAACATGTTAAATCTTTCAAGGCTAATTTAAGATTTTTAAATGTTATCCATAAAGATGTATAATGTAGGTTGCTTCCATTTACATTTAAAGATGCTACACATGAATGGTTTCTCAATTTTTCTAATGATTGCATCACCTCAAGGAATTACTTTGACATTATTTTCATTGATCAATTGGGAAAGATCATAATCCCCTATTCCATTTATCACCAATTAACAACCATTAAGAGGGATGAAAGTGAACCTATTAGATCCTTCAATTTTAGGTTATAAAATATGTTTAGTTGAACCATGGATCCATATAAACCTAATGAGGCTTTATCTCTAGAAATTTATAAAGATGTAGTGGACCCTATGACTTTTGTGTTTCTAAAAAGGGCCCTCCCCGCTATCAACACATTGGCCTAAGATTATTTTGAAGTAGTGCTTTTTAGTGACCAAATAAAACCCTAAGGGTAGATGTCTTATTCTATCCCAAAAATTAACCCACAAATGCCTATATTTAATCTTTTCCCAAATAATAATCAAAATTATCTAGCCTTGAACCAATTCCATGCTTTAAATGTATTACTTACTAGCCATGTTGCTCCTAATCAGAACCTAGGTTTCTTGAGTCATCAAGCTACTAATGGATTTCACACCAATGACCAAAAGGATTTAATTCCATTCAATGGTACAAACAATAGCCAAGTCCAGAGCTCTAAAATCCTTAATAATGAGAATGAATCTATATTATATATGGTCTAGAAGATCAGCATAGATTTCTTTCAACTACAAAAACAAGTTGGCAATGCTAATGAAAACTTTAGAAGGAATTTTGCCTTCCAAAAGTTCAATAGGCTTGAAAATAAATTTTATAATGATAGATTCTACAAAAAAAAAAAATCCAATAAGCCTTATTCTAGCAATAAGACCATGGATATTAATCTCACTAATATTACCTTGCTAGACTATTGTAGGGTACATGCCACATATAAACATGGTGAGATTGATTGCATTGATTTTTTCAAAGCCTTTGAAGCTTTCCAAGAAGAAATTGACACATTTTAAGTAGTATCAAATAAAGGTACTATTAAAATTCCTTATGGATCCAAGCCATCTGACCAAGTGCACATGGTAGAGACATTCTAGTTCCCTTTCCAAGAGGATAATGAGATCAAAAATATTCTTGAAGAGATTCAAGCATTCTAATAATTCTTGAAAACACACCCTCTAATAAATAGAGAATAAAAATAGACATTGACTACATTAACTCCCCCTTACAATTATGGGACTCCTCCATATACTACATTAAGGAATGATCTTAAACCACCTAATTGTAGTTCTTCCAAAACTATTCCTGAACCTTCAAGCAAGATTGGTTACAACATTATGGAGGATATGAAGAAGGTCAAATCCAAAATAAATCTACATGAGATAACATAGATTACAGAACAAAGAGACTTACTCTTGGAATCATTGTCCAAGAAACCTAAGAAGCCTAAAAAAATTGATAGTGCAAATGTAACTATGTAAATAACTAAGGCAGAGTCTCGACACTTCCTACTCATAGTCTAGATATTTAGAAATAATGTCTATAATTGCCTTTTAGATTCTGGAGCATCAAATAACATCATACCTAGAGGGATATGTAAACAACTTGGGTTGACCCCAATCAAGTCTAATAGGGTGGTCACACAATTGGACAAGTCAAAATTCAAAGTCATTAGGGAATTATTAAATGTGCATATGTAATTATCTAGTGAACCAAGAGTTCAATAATTCATGGACATATAAGTGGTGGATATCCCTAGTGTTTATAGATTGATCCTTAGTAGAGAATGGACTAAGGACCTAAATGGATACATGTCTACTGAATGTTTCCACTTATGGTTACCTTGGAAGGGTGTTCTAAATCAAATAAGGGTGGAAAGAGAGCCAAGGATGAAACACATGATAATAGAATATAATTTTGTCAATGAAAATGTGAAATTTTTGGATTATGATTTGGGAATCTTCACTTTGGAAGTTACAAAAGAACCTAGTTCCAAGAACCCTCCTCCAATGCCTAGCCTATGGAGACTATATGTTGATGGTGCTAGATGTATGTCAGGATCAGGAGTTGGTATTATATTGATAGACCCTATAGAAAAACAATATCACACATCTTATAGATTGAAATTCCCATGCACTAATAACTTGGATGAATATGAAGCTCTCATCCTAGGGTTGTAGCTTGCTATTAAGCATAAGGTCAAGGAACTCCTTGTTTATGGAGATTCTAAACTTGTGGTCAATCAAGTAAAGAGTAAGTACTAATGCAAGTTATCTTAACTTAAGATGTATATGTTAAGGGTTTGGGACTTTTAGAATATTTTGATGCTTTCAACATCTTGTCTATCCCAAGGGAAGAAAACAAAGTTGTTGATGAGCTTGTCTCTACTACAACTAATCTCATGCCCAATCATGATTCCCCCAACTTTAGTATTGAGCTAGTACCATACCCCTTAGTTGTAGACAATGTGAATAATTTTTAAGTCTTCAATGATGATCAATACATTATAGATTTCTTGATTAATTCTAGGGTCTTTGAAGCTCACATCGTTGATGAAGCTAATGAAATTTATCCTAAAAGGGAGCTTGATGGTAAAATAATCCAACTAAATGACAATAATATATCTAAAGGAATGATCTCATTGGAAAGGCTATCTGGTCATGACAATATTATTGAAACACCTAAGGTACCCAAAGTAAGTGGTAAGGACTATCATGTAGTAAATCTTGCCCCATATGATCAATCCCAAAAAGTGAACATAGGAAAGGCTTATACTAAAATGGAAAACAAAAAGTCTAGGGATCTATTTGAAAAATATAAAGATGTAATTGCCTAGTCTTATGAGGATCTAAAAATATTTGACCTAAGTGTTATTACTCATACCATACCCATAAAGGAAAATTTCAAACCCTTTAGGCAGAAGCAAAGACCTGTCAACCCTATCTTGTAACCCATGATCTTTAAGGAGGTTAAGAAACTATTGGATGCAAGGATTGTGTTTCTAATTAGGCATTCCACTTGGGTTGCTAACTTAGTCCCAGTCAAAAAGAAGAATGGAGAAATCAAATTGTATATAGACTTTAGAAATATAAATAAAACATCTAAAAAGGACAATTAGCCCTTTCTTTCTCAAAACTAGGTCATCCAAGTTATTTTAGGATATGCCATGATGTCTTTCTTGGATGGATTTTATATATATAACTAAGTTCTTGTTTCCAAAGAAGATATAATGAAGACAATGTTCACCGCTAAATATGGAACACATGATTTTAAAATAATTCCCTTTGGACTAATTAATGTAGGGGAAACCTTTCAAAGAGCCATGAACCGTGTTTTCCAAGGTCTAGTAATAAAATGCATCATCATCATATATGGATGATCTAACAATGTTTTCCAAGAATAAAGAAGATCATTTCATGCACCTATGATAAGTGCTTGAAAGGTGTAGGAGGTATGGAATATACCTCAACCCCAAGAACAACATATTTTGCATTAATAAAGGAAAAATATTAGGGCATGTCATCACCAAAGATGGGATCTCCATAGATCCTGAGAGAGTGGAATCCATTTCTAAGATTGAGCCACCTAACGACTAGAAATAACTAAAGTCCTTCTTTGGCAAGATAAACTTTTTAAGGAAGTTCATCTTAATTTTTGTTGAGATTGTCAAACCCTTGAACGATATGCTTAAGAAAGATGATAAAATATCTTGGGATAAGAGATCCAAGAAAGCATCTACTGACATCAATAAGGCAATCAATCAAGCATCGATCTTGATAATTCCTAAATTCTCAAAGTAATTTTACTTATATTCATGTTCTTTTGACCACACTATGGCTGCAGTCTTGACTCAAAATATTGATGGAAATGACCAACCTATAGCCTTCATGAGCACCAATTTCAAAAATGTAAAAGTAAACTATTCCATGATTGATAAGCAAGCATATGCACTGGTAAAGGTAATTAACCCCAATTCTTTTAAAGGCCAAAATAATGTCATAATTGCTATAGATTATTTCATAAGGTGGATTGAAGATATAGCCACCAAATAATGTAGGATAGAGGAGGTGATCAACTTCTTGGAAGAAAATATTTGCTCTAGATTTGGAAACCTAGTTTCCTTAGTTTTTGATAATAAATCTGCATTTATATCCATAGAAATGACTAAATGGGATTATGATAATGGCATATCTTTGAATTTTTCATCCAATCATTATCCTCAAGGAAATAGAGTCTCTAAATCTACCAGTAATAATCTTATGAAATCCATCAATAAGTCTACTTTAGATAAACCCAGATCATGGAACAAAATCCTTAAGTATGCATTATGGGCTGATAGGATAAGTATCAAGCAAATACTCAAGGCTTCACCATTCTTGTCGGTGTATGGTCAATAACATATCTTTCCCATTGCCCTCAATTTACCCATGTTCACATTCATGCAAGAATACATGGAAGAGAGCCAAAAATTAGCAATTTACAAGTTGTTATACATCATTCAAATGGAGGATTCTAGAGAAAAGGAATTTTCAAACTTCATTAAATATCAAAAAATTATGAAGAGATGGTTTGACTTGAGGTCCAAAGTGAATGTTTTAAACAAGGAGACCAAATACTCCTTTGGGATAAGACATTAGAACCTAAAGGTAAGCATAATAAGTTTACACCCTTATAGATTGGCCCATGCCAAATTGAAAAAATCTTAGGAAAAATCTTCAAGTTAAAAGGCCTTCAAGGAGAATAATGCATAATTCCCACCAATGGACAATATCTCAAACACTACTTTACTACTGATCCACCAAGAGTCTTCATGGAATAAAATATGTAAGATTGTTTAGGGTTAGAGTAGGTAGGATATTTGGTTTCCTTCATTTTTTTGTTTCCTTGTTTGGATTTTATATATTTGTTGGCTTTCTTTTTCTTTGATTTCCTACTTTGATTGTCTATATTTGTTTGCTTTATGTTATGTGCTTGCTTCCTATTTTGGTTGTGCTCTTTTTCTTCAATAAATCTTGTAGACAGCCCTTGCTCAAAAATTTCTTAGATTTCTTAAAATTTTAGTCACTTAAAAATGTGAATACGAACCTTAAAAAGGTGAATATGAGGTTATGACAAAGAATCATGTTACAACCTAAGGCATTGACATAGATTAGTATATAGGTCAATTATCTCACATGAACTCAAACCTTATTATAAATTAAAGTTTATTTTTAATAAGAATCATACATGTAGGAGGTGAATTCAATTTGTTAAGGCACATTCATGCATGCACTTAAAACACATCCTTGTTAGGGATAAAAGTTACAACTACATGTGATTACCCCAATAACCAAACATCTAGCTAAATCCTTAAAAAGTGGCTATATTGGCTCCTAACCTTTACCAAAGGACCTAAAAAACACAAAAAGGGGGAAATTATTACAAAATTGAAAAATATGAAGATAAAGGTGATTGTAGTAACCTCCATCAGGGTTATGGATGCCTGGTTAGTAGTGGAACAAGGGCTTGAGTAGAACTAAAGGCATCTCTATCAGGGCTATGGATGCCTATCTGGTAGTAGAGAAATTCCCAAGCCTTCTCTGAGATAAAAGCCACTATTATTAATGAATACCCAAATATGCTTCAATTCAATGTTATGGTCAAATGTATGAAACCTAGATGTTGTCTTCCAAAGTTTCATGACAAATAGTAAGTGTAATCAAATCACACACTACATGTTTGTGTTTTAACATTCAAGTTCAAATTTTACACATGAGAGGCTTGTTTCAACCAAGAATTAGCTTGGATGATGGTGTAGGACAAATGAGATGAATGACTTATGTACAAGTCTAAACTAGAGCCATGGGTTCTAACATATTACTATGTTTCCCCTATCAATCTCCATTTTTTGGAGCCAACATATCCCCATTTTTTTTTTGATTTTGAAAAATAGGGACCCTTTTAAATGTTTCAAAATATTTGTACCTTGAATTGAATGGAAAGGTCATTCTTTATTATAATTTGAAGATCATCCACTTAAAAGGACATGAACCTCTGCATATCTGATTGTGATTATGCTTTATGGGCTAACCCTACTAATGGTTGTCTTTGGATGATGAAGTGTAGGTTCCATGGAGAAAGGGAGGGTTCCCAAATAGAAAACCCTATGAATTGCATTCAAAAAATAGAGGGAGAAGTTTATTGAGAAATCATATTTATTTTTAAAAAAAACCCTAAGTCTAATTTTATATTAAGGCTTGATCATGTTTTCGACATGACCAAACCTTAATATAAAATCATACTTAGACCTTTTTATTTTTTCCCCCTTTGTTAACCTCCTAACTTTGCCTAATTTTTAGTCTAAATATTTGTTTTGTTTAGCCTAGGCTTCAATATTAAATGTCTTTGTGTTTATTAACACAAACAACATCTTAAGATCAAAACCTTAGTCTAAACCATTATACATATCAGATCCTAACTTAATGATTTGATTTAATCACATATCTAATGACTCTCACTTCCATAGAGATCTAATTTAATGGTGTGAGATCACCTATGAAGAACTATACATTGACTTCACTTTCTATGAAAAAGTTATTACAAGATTTAATTTGACAGTCTCACTCCCATCATTTGATGCTCACAAGGATGTCTTTGACATTAGTGAAAGAATCAAGTTGAACCTCATCCAAAATTTCACCTAAGTTTGAAGGGGGCCACATTACTATTTTAACCTTAGTCTTAGCATAATAAACTTTATCTCTAAGTTCATCATGTTCATTTACACAATTAAATTTGGACTAATCATTTGACTTAAGTTTATATGTAACTGATCAATGACATAAAATTCATACACTTTTGTAGATCCAATTATCTACATTCACCCTCAAATATTGATCTAATGATGTGAAGACAAATGAGTCCCTGATAGTTTAAAGATAATCAATTTTAAACTCCTAGATCATGATCAATGACCCTCACTACATCATCAATTTGATCTAATGGTGTGAATTCTTTGATCGATAAGCCCTAAGATGTGGTCATATAGACTAAGGCCATAATTTCAATTTGAATGTTTTTGTGTTCATAAACACAATATGACCTTGGGACTCAAACTTAAGCCTTTATAGACTAAAAATCAAAACTAAATTTGATAGTTTCACTCTAGTCATTCAAAATTCATGAGGATGTCTTTGATGTTAGAGAGGCCATCAAATTTAACCTCAGCTAACTTTTTAGCCTAGGTAAAAGGGGATTTTTTAAAAACCCTTCAAAAGGGACCCTAGAGTATTAACATGGAAAACTTAACATAAGATACATTAGCCTAAGTTTTTTAGTGTTTGTTAACATAAATAAACTTTAGGAGTATATTTTAAGCCTATGTTTTATTAAAACTCGAGACTAATTAAGCCATGTGCATCTTTCAGGATCTAATGAACCACGCTTGATCACAAACCCTGATCTAATGGAGATAATATAAAATACTTGATTTGAAAACCAATGGTTATTTTTCAAAGGAATTTTCATGGGGAGGGCCACGTAGGCACCATGTAAGCACTAAATGATAAATCCAAAGATTTAGCATTCAAAAAGTGACAAAATTTTCACAAATGAGTCTATACATAAGATATAAGGCATGAACTAACTTATGAAGCCCACCACCTTCACCATTAAAGCTCTAAAAAACCCTAACAAAATAACCTAAAGTCCTAATCCTTGACATTTGAGACACAATTCCATTAAACAAGATCAAATTTCATCTTGAGCAAAGAAAAGCCAATCATACACCTAAGGAAATTAAGGAATCTTGGTGGAATCTAGGCAATAATGGAGAGAAGAGGTATAATTTTATTTGTCTATAGATAATGAGGGAAGACATTTTGGGGACATGAAATTGGACACTGGGGCACTCAATAATGAAATGAAGAATTGGTTTGAGATCTTCTTTGCTATCAAAGAAATGCAACCTCTCACTTATAATAAACAAAGGATCAAAATAACTAAGAGGAAATTAGATGAATTGGTTTTAATTTAGTTGTCTAGTCTTCATCGAGTAGTTACAAAACTAGAGGTACTCCATTACATAGATATCCTTACACCTATGTTTATCAATTATAGAGTTGATGGTGATTAGATAGTTAGGGAAGGTGTGTTAAAAGGTATTGCATAAATTACCCCTTTATCTTTTGAGGGATACTATAAAATCCTTAGGACTCATATAGACTTCCCTACCATCAAGGAGTGGACAACCAAGCATAATTTAGACACTATTCTAAAACCCTAGTTAAACCAGGGAACCCACATATCTAGGAACCATGATGGGAATATCCCTATTATATAATTCAAGAAAGGCATTAGGATCATCATTACCCTATTTAATATAGATTTAAGGGTAGCCAAAACAACCTATGGCGACCCCAAATGGTTTTCCTACATATATTTCATGGTGGAAGAGAAGTTAACTCCACTTATTGGAGATTGATTAGCATCCACTTGGGAATACAATTCTATGGCATAAAAAAGAAGACCAACCAAAAATTCACCATGATTTCCTATATATTGGACTCATTAATTTCCTCCACACATATTCTTGATATCTATAATTGGTCCTCTCATAGCAAGATTACCATATCCCATCATTATTCAAAATTATATATCTTAAAATATAGGGGTCACATGCAATTCATTTGTGATTGCATATATCCTACTTTGGTTAAGACTATCATAGGGAACCCCATGCCTAGATTTTACCCCCTCATGAATAAATATGTATATCCCATGGGTGACATATGGTATTCTCTAGATTGCATCATCATCAAGATGGAAGGAGTCATGACTCACCCATATAGATTGCTAGTCCATGTCCCTATCAAATTGGATGAATAGGAAATTGCTTCCTAACTCCTCCAAGGGATTAATAATTTATATAGAGATAAGAGGAAATTAATTTTCCATCTTTTTCCATTATTTATTAGAAAAACCATGGTCCATGGCTAGAAATAGTTGGACATTAGATCTAGACATAGATATGCCTTCTATTTTCAAAAAGATGACCTCAAGGAATGGGACCTAAATAACAAAGTTGTCCCCCATCTAAAATATAAGTAGCTGACCAAGGTTTCATATAAGCATATAATTAGCCCATATGACCATATCTATATCAATGGTATAAACTTTGAGGAAGTGTTATCTAGGTGCAGGAAACATGGCTTCAAGTTTAAGCATAGATTGCAAAAAGAGGAGAAGTTAACTATAAAAATATGGTAGATGAACCCATTGTAATATCATCTATTACCTTCCACATCAAGTTCACCTCCATGAATACCACAATAATAAGTGCTCCAAATTTAGGAACCTAGTGAGAGGAAATTGGAAGAAAGGCTAGGAGAAGGTCCTTCATCATCAATTCCACCTCCAAGACCACCTTCTCTAGTAGAGCACATTGATATGATTGCCCTATAACCATATGAAATAGTTGAATAATTATTCAAAGATATTTAATAGACCTATGGGACACATCAGGAAGATGGGGGAATTAAGGAAGCCACAACTAAGATAACACATGCACTAATCACTCAATGGTAGAACTTCAAAGATCAGACAGTTGAATTGATCAATGTGTGTACTATAAAATAGGTCCAAGACATAAAAATAATCAAATTGGGACATTTGAACATCCTATTAAGAGTCATATTGGATAAAATGGAGGACCTAAGCACTTGATATAATAGTTTCAAAAAAATTATGAAGGAGGACAAGGACTTGATATATAAAATGGAGAAGCTCTTGGAGACCTTGATGGCAAACCCCTCTCAACCCATTACCACGAGCCTAATATATGATGAATAATTCAAGATAAAGGTTACTGTCTTCATCTAAAACATTAAAGAGAACCAATTCTAGTCTATCAAGGATAATTAGAAGGTCCTTGACATCAACCTTACCTCAGGAAGGTATATTTTAGAGGCATAATGCATCCAAGAACTCATGGCCAAAAGTGACAAATAATTCAATGCATTAGCAGATCAAGAAGAGGATTATTTGATGAAACTTATGGTATATTTTGAGATGATTAAAGAAAAACACACTAGGGTGAAGGACATCCTCAAGAAAATATAACCAAGAGGACCCACCAATGTGATAGGAAAATAATATTCTTTTGTAATTCATATATGCTAGTCTATTAGCATATATTAGTTCTATTTGTCAAATTTGACATAGGAAGCCATGTGTATTATAATATTTATATGAAGGACAACTATCCTCATCTTACATAATTTTTTTTCAAGAAGTTAACTGGTACATCACCTATGTTCTCTATAAATAGGAAGGGGTTACCATGTTGTAAAGAGAGGGACTCTGAGCAATTGTATACAAGAAATCATTTTAATACAACTAAGGAATTCTAAAAGGATTGTTTTAATAGTTTGTTAAAAGCTAATGTTATCTCTCAATTACATGTTAATGTCTTAGATTTGAATGTTTATTTGCATTTTGAGCTACATTTTCTTTCATAAGGTATTTAATCTATGCTATGCTAGATTAACTTAAATATCTTAGGTATACTTCATTTAATTTGCTCTGGATTTGGATGTGTTCATACTATTCATGTTACAGTTGTAAATTCTTTAATTAAAATCTAGTTCTTACATGTGATTTATAAATTTCCTTTGATGCTTACCTTGTTTATGATGGAATATAGGTTCATACTATTTTACATCATAAATTGGTTCAGTATGTCCAAACCAATTAGAACCTTGTCATGATATTTGAGATGGAATCCTGCAATCACATTTTCTTTTCTACCTTATCCTCCTTTTTTATATTTTCTTTATCAAAGCTCACTTTAGTTTAAGATCATTTTAATATCCACTTAGGTTAGTTTTTGGATCATAAATATTATAAATTTTCAAATATATAAGACCCTAGTGGCTCCCAACCACCAAATTAAATAAATATTGTGGATATCTCTCACACTCTAATTTTATTCCACCATAGACATCCCAAATTATCATAAATTGTAACTCATGCCCTAAATCCTCAGGATCCTAAAATGAGTTGTGTTCATCAACATTGAGAGCACTTGTGAGGCAATTAGAAGCATCAACAAATGAAAATGGGAAAAGCAGATACTTTCAAAAGAGAATCTACATTCAAAGCATCTATGAAATAAAAAGTATAAGCATCTACATCTTGATCTAAAGAGATTGATGAAGAAGAATCCAAATTTATTAGACAATTCAAAAGAGGATATAGAAAGTACAAAGATAAGTTACCCTTTAAATGCTTTAACTATGGTAAAGTAGGAAATTTTGATAATAAATGCCCTTATGAGAAAAAAGATAACTTTGATTAAGAAGAGGATGTCAAAAGGATGAAGTCCCATAATTCCAAAAAGTGTAACTTCTTTAAAAACAAGAAAATTTTATATATAAGAGAAGATAGTTACTCTTTGGATGAGAGTGATAGCTCAACTGATATCCATTATTGTGCCTTTGTGGTTGAGGGAAATAAATCCCTATTCATGGCATTAAGATCATATTCTATATATTTAGATCAAGAATAAGTTGAAAAATCTAATGAAGAAGAGGAAGGAGAAGTGGATCTTGAGTGTGAACTCATCTATGCTCTACATCAGATTGATAAGCTGAGAAAAGAGAACTCAAGGTAGAAGAAGCTTGGACAAAAAGAAATTGAAAAAATGTCCAAAAGTATTGAAAGATTTGATCAGATGGTAGTGAGCCTAAAGACAAAAGTTAAAGAGGCTAAAAGAATAGAAGATGTAGTCAAAATTGAACTACAATTCAAATCTGATGAATCTATGAGGCTATAAGTAGATGTAGTGGATTTAATAAAAGAGCTTTAAAAGGATAAAAAATAAATAAACAAAGGTATAAAGCTGAAAGGAGGATCATACATTCTTGATGAATTGATCATCTCTCAAAATCCATCAAGAGGGAAATTTGGTCTTGGTTATGAAAAAGGAAAAATTCCCATGACTAGTACATCTACTAATTTATATGACAACTTCAAAGGATAAGGAGGATTAGGAGCAAAGAAAGAGAAAGCTTGCAAGGTTACAAAGATAAATATGAACAATGCTTATGTGAAGAAAGCCAAAGCTAAAAATAAGCCTAAGGAAAGGAAGAAGAGTAATGAGTCCATCTCTAAAAACTCAAAGAAGATACAAAAGACAAAGGTAGATGATGCATATGGTTACATAAAGGTAAGAGACTTTAATAATCTAGAGTTAAAAATACCTCCCCATACTACATAAAGAAAATCTATAACTAGGTATTCCTCATATTTATATGGTTATTGTTATAGTTGTAATCATTTTGGTCATAATGCTAGTAATTGTAGAGTTATATCTACAAAGAGAACCAATTTTCTAAGAAAAAAATCATTTACACCCTTGTTAGATACAAACGTAATGTGCTATAATTACAATAATTGTGGTCACATAGCTAAACATTATAAAACAAGCTTTGTAAGATACAAAGTACAAAATAATAAGAAAGGCATTCCTCCTAGTATGAACAAAGGTTCACTAGTCTCTAAAAAGGGGGAAAATAGGACATTTAAGAAACCCAATCATGTATGGAAAGTGAAAGTTCAATCCATGATGGAGAATGATATAGAGGTTGGATAATGTCAAGATCTTTCAATGACTACTCATGCTAAAGATGAAAAGACCAAGCTCAAGGAGAAGACCAAGGTGCAGGTTGAGGCTAGTTTTGATGTATGTATAGATTCAATTGAACATCCTACTATTACTGAGCAAGTTTCATGCATAGAACATTAGTCTTCTATGCCTAGTGATGAGATTTTGTGCTATAAGAAATATTCATAGATGCAAAAGTATGTCATGAATCTATGTTATCTCCATGTATTATTAATCCAATCATAGAAGAAAAAGAGAAAATCATAGTGGATGAGCATGTTACTTCTCTTAAGCTTAAGAAGAAGAAGAAGAAGAAGAAGAAGAAGAAGTAAAATATTACCAAGGAGGAGAAGGGAGACCCCTTTTAATGGAGAAGCTAGTGATGTCTGCTATAAATGACAACTCAAGCAGATTGTGATGATGACTTGATCAAACCAATTCAAGTGTTATGTATGCAGTGTCTGTAGGGACATAATGAGTGTTTAAATATGACATAATAATATTTTTAGATTACATCTCATATATATATATATATATATATATATATTCATTTGGTATAAGGGTTCTAATGTAAGAAACCCTTGACATTATGTCTTTTGAGTTGTATAATGAGTTGGGTCATCAAACTTGAATAACATGTGTAAAATTATTATATACATGTGTTAAATTAAGTTATGGTGTGCTCTAGGTAGTTACTTGATACAAAGATGGAGCATGGAGTTAGGGGGAGCTATCCCAAAAATTATAAATGGCTTGAGAAGCTATGCATAGTGTAAGGGGAGCTAGATTATTTAGTCTATCAGGATCAAGAAGATTTAGAGTAGAGGATCTTTGAAATTGGTCAAGTCCTAAGATCAGAAGACTATATAATTGATATTGAGAGAGAAGGATAGTAATCCTATATGGTATCTCTTATATCACATTGATAGATACTAGTGATAGAGCTTAAATCTAGGGGAAGGATCATAAAAACTTTATTAATTCCTGTAAGAAGAAGAGAAAAGGCAACTCAGGTATGCATACTTTTGAAAATTTATAATGAGTTGATGGTTGTAGATTCTTGGATAAACTCCTTTATCTAATAAAGTGGGAGAAACACTTGGATGAATAGTTAGAAAGATTCCCTTTGCCATTGATGTCAAAGGGGGAGAAAAAGAGAAAATGCTCTCTTCAAAAGTTTGGAGAAAAAGTGCAAATGAAAAATAATAAGCATAGAAAGTGTCCAAGTTGAGTATTAGGAACATGTGCCATTGACTAAGGGGTAGAAAGTATGGTATGAATAGATTTAGTTCATACTCATCAAAAGCTAGTGCAAACAATGTCAAAAAAGGAGTAGAATATTATAAAATTAGAGCATTTAGTTTTCCATCAATGACAAAGGGGAGATTGTTGGAAATATGATTGTCATTGATGTCAAAAGGGGCATTATGATCTTGTCATTAATGTTCAAGACTAAATATGGTGATTAGAGGATATGCAAAGGATCTTATTAGAGGTCAAGGATTATTGGAGTGCTTGTGTGCATGAGTAGAATTCATCTGGTTCTTCATATTAATCATCTAGACATTTTGGGTCTATGATAAGAAAATTTGAGAAGGATTTTTTATAACATCACCATTATCTTGTGTGGATGAGTCTAAGGGAGATGGTCATATGGTTGTGATCACATTAGTCCCTAGTTATTATGCACCATGTTTCAAGTTATGTGATGAAGCACGATAGAAGATATGGGGATGTGAATTTGGCTACTAAAAAAAAAAGCACTAAATTTCTATACTTAGCCAAATTTTCAAAAGGGTTCAATAAAGCTAGGTAAGAATATTGATGAGTTTATAATTTGCACATATGGAGGTGCTAAGATAAAATTATCATATCAGTTTGTTCATTTTTTTTCCTAGTTTTTATGCTCTAAATCTTAGGTCATGCACCATATCATGACAAAAGATATGCTTGAGCAAAGTTGGGCTCCTAGGCATTTTGATAGTGTTCTCCAACATAGTCAAATTTATAGGTTTCAATATAAAGCTAAGTAGGCACTTTGATGATGCCATATCTTGCTCATATAAAGGCTTGAAGAGTTAATGAATATATGGATGGAATAATCTATGTGAGAGGATATTATACACTATATTGCAAGTCATTCGACTAAGCACAACAAGCAGGTACAAAATTAGCCTTCTAGGCATATTGAAATGGTCCTCATACTTAGTAAAATCTGCACAAGGTCTTAAAAATTAAAGTCAATATGTCAAAATAACATCTAAGTAAATGTGCTAGTGATAAGTATCATAATAATGAAGCATTAAATGGTAAATATATTGTGTAGTTCTAAGTCAATAAGTCAATGATCAATGTGAGGTTTCTAAGTGTCTTAATAGTGGGAATTGACAACAATGTGTAGAAGGCACATGCTAATTCCAAGTGTCACATAATTGAGAGTTAAGCAAAGATAATGATTGATCTCATCAGAAGATATGATGATTAGTGGGTGATCATGCAAAGGAGATCCAATGGAGCGAGTAAACTTAGATGAGATAAAATTCTTGAGGTTTATCAACACAGTAGTGTGTTAAAGACTAAGTAAGTCTGATAAGATTGATGAAGCATAAGTGATCCAAAGACTTAGGAAGTAATGATATGGGATAAAATTCTCGATGTTTAACATCAAAAAAAATTAAAGATCATACTAGTATGATGATACAATAGAACATAGAATCTCAAATTAGAAAGATCAACAAATGTATTTTAAAGTTGAATAGTTAAATTTTGAAAGCATACAAAGATCTAATAGAGAGCATAATCCTACTAGAGATCAATCAAATAGATGCATTTTAAAGATGAGAAAATTGAATATAGATCATTAGATCATGGTGTCAAAGTTAAGACCAAAGGTCAAGATTTAAAGTTATGATTAGTCCAATGGTCAAGCATTAAAACATGTAGGAACTTGTATTTAAGCTATAAATAACGACACAAAAAATGAGTTCAATCATTGTGATCAATAAAAATTGTATAATAAGGCTTGTGCATGAAGATCAAAGCCCAATATTTTCTAAATATAGCAAAAGACTAGGAATCATGGTAGTGAAACATGAGTTCAAGATGCAGGGAACTTGTTGAGTCTAAAATTGGCATGATGTGTCATATTTTGAGTTTGAACACATATAATATATGAAGACCTAGACCAAATTCTATATATATGACATCTAGGATACAATAATTGTTACTGGAGTACTATAATTATGTCATATAGAAGAATATTTAGACATAGGTAGAAGTGCAAAGAGGATGAGCTATTATTGATGAACTGTGTTAAATAGAAAATATAGAGACCTAAAATAATAGAGTGAAAGAGAGATGAAGTGTGTTGAATAGAGATAAACATAGAAACAAAGATAGAGGGGTAGAGAGGAAGAAAGGCACACATAGATAATGTGCATAGAATGATTAGTTATAAATTAGACTTATAATAGAGACTTAGAGATGGATTCATTTATGAATCTATTTTATAAATTTGAGTTATAGCTCCATAGATCTAATTGGTTGGTGCCATCAGAGAAGCTAAGTTGGTGCTCAATTGGGGGATTGGTGTCTCCTTAGGGTTGGTGCCCTTAAAATTGTAACCAGTTAAGTTTTCTAGTGATTCTTTAAACTATGAGGTTGGATTAGAATAATAGATTCTAGCATCTATTCTCACTATGGGTTTTCCTTTTGGGTTTTCCATGTATAAATATAGTGTCATATAAATTTGTATGTGTGTGATCTTTAAATATTTGATTTAATCCACATATATCTTTTAATTTGTATTAAAAGTATTTAAAGAACTAGTTTTAGTCGATCTACTGATTCACCCTCCTCTAAGTAGATAGTTGTATTCCAACATGATCTAATATCTAGTCCTTATCTTGTTAACAAGTGTTATTGAAGGGTTAGTTAGAGTGGATAAAAAAATCTTGGTACATTACTTCCATTGGCTAAGGTTTTATTTCATGCATCTCTTTATCCTTTATCATTAGCAAGTTAGTATGTTATAGCAACATATCCATATATGATGCTCATGGGAGATAGCTCCAAAACTAGAGGTTCACCTCATCAACTAGGATACCCACACCTAGAGGTGATCCCATTATATCAGTTGGATGAGGAAGGTTTGAAACACATCTACCTCAAGGGTGAAATATAGACTAATAATAGCTTTTGGCATGCATGTTGGGACTAGATTTCAAGGAGGTTGGATCACTCACTCTGATCTTTCATGACCTAAATGAGATACAAGCATTCTAGTGGTAGAATAATACTCAAATTTAATACTAAAGGGCATCATAAGGTCTTCAAATAAGGGTAAGAATAGTTTTGTGTTGATATTTCACTTTTATCTTCATTTACCTCATGATGTTTAATGGTTGTATATGAATACAATTGTTATGTCATACTTCCTTATCATCCCTCTAATGATCCTTATCAGCCATATCATGATCCATACCAACCCTATGTTCCTTATCACCAAAAATATGTTAAACCTTATGAGTATTATATAAAACCTCCTCAACTTGTTTATTAGTCCTATATGCCACTCACCACCCCCAGTCCACCTCCTTATCATCCTACCTATCCTCTTGATAAGTCTTTGAAAAATCATGATGCTCTTAGTTAGCATAGCCATGCTTAAAATCAATCCATCTCAAGCCTTACTCAAACTCTCTTGGGTTATGAGAGATATATGGTTGAGATTAATACACAAAGGGGGTATATTAAAGAGGTTTCTAGTCATATAATTGAGAATGTGAGATAATAGTTACAACAAATTAATAAAGAGTGGGGATTTATTACGAGGGAGAATCATTCAAGACTCACTAGTGATATGTTAGACATATGTGGTCTAATTTAAAACATAAAAGAGAAGCTATTAGTTCATGAGGGGAAATAAATCCAATATTATTAGACTCATGTGCCCTCCCCCATTCCATATCAATCTTCTTTTGATCAAACCATCCTTCCTTAAAAGACCGAGTTAGATGAGTTTCAAAACCTTCCAAGTTCCCCACAAGTTTATCAAGCTTTCCCTACTTGGAAGTCTATTCAAGAGACTATTCAAAAGAAGGAAGAAGTTCTTGTGGAGAGGAATAAATGTCATCATTAAAATTAGACTTGTTAGAGCTATTCCTTTCCTAATCAGACTAAAGAGACTTATGATCAGATGATACTTGATTTTGAAGCTCACCTAACTAGAGAAATTGAAATTTCAAATGAACATTTATCTCAGTCAATGGTGGTAACAAGAGCAATGGAATATCAAGATAAGGTGGTGGATAAATTTATAAATCCTTCATTTATCCTTCAAGATGCAACACATTTTTCTAGAGGAAACTTCTAGTGTCAAAATCCTAACTTAGAACCAAGAAGTGAAGTCTTGGTAGAAACAAGAGGAAGATAGTCAACACCAAGAAATTAAAGTCAAAAATAACCTTGAGCCTAGTCAAACATCATTCCCTCCTCTCTAAGAACCCAAATATTTCCCATATTGGAGGTCTATCCAAGAAGGTTTTCAAAATAATAAGGGTGATACCTTGACTCCCAATCCAATTCATGAATACATCCATCACCCTCCCACCCTCAACTTACTTGAGAAGGAACCTATCCTATGGGAGGTGAGTGAAGAGAGGCAAGTTGTAGTAGCAATTGAGCTAGGTGATTCAGGTGATTTGGAGGAAGATATTGTTATAGGGACACTTCTTGGTGAAGATAAGTAAAAATTAGCCTTCAAGGATGTAGAAGTAGATGAAATTCAAGAGCAAGTTGAGTCACAAGAGGAAATCATTTAAGTTGGCCAAGAAGAAGGTCATTTTTAGGATATCTTTGATGACATGGAAACTTATCCCTTTCATGATAATCCTAAAGATTATGGAAATGGGGAATTTGTCTAAATTGTATTAGTTTTAGAATAAATAGATAACCCTTAAGAGGTTTCAGTTGGTCAAGAAGAGTGCAAACCATCCTATAAAATTGAAAAAGAAGGTAACTTTGAGAAGATAAAAGTTGATCAAGGTATTACGATGGATGACAGATCTTATAATGATCTATAAAATGTGGTATAAATCTGTTTAGAGTTACATTAGAATAGTTAAGGAGGTACAGTTTTCAAATCCTTCTCAAGATATGTTATGCCTACTTCTACATCAGCTACTTTAAAGCTTGAAAAAAGTCCAAGAAAATTAGAGATATGTGAGGATCAATTAAAAGACTTCTTTGAGATGATAAGACCATGTTACTTTATTTTAAAGACATGTCATGATCTAGTTTAGATTGAAAAAGTTAGTTTCACCAAACAAGAGGAAGATAACTCTCCAAGCATGTCATTCTAAGAGTTTGTTTCATTTCAGGGTGACTTGTTTGATGTGTTTAAACAAGGATATCAACCTCTCATTCCAATTTAAGGCATCTCTTCATTCTTTGGGGATGAAACTAAACTTTGTTGGTCTCAAGTTTTCAAAAACAAATATTCATCTCTCTTTGAATTCAGTACTACAAGTATGCCACAAGATCTATCTCAAACTATTTAGCTTGATCAGGAGCAACCTATAGATGAGGTAGAAATGAGACTATTCATGCAAAATAAACATGTATAGAATGAATATGATTAGGTATTTGATTCTCATAACCAACCTATATAATTGAGAATGAAATAGGAAGGTCCACTTATTATTTTAAGAGGCTATGAACATGCCAACATCTCAAGATGCAAGTGGAGGATCTCATTCCATGAGCATTACCTAATTGGATTTCGATAAACACATGAGAATATAATCTCATGGTGTCATAGTGATAAAATAAGATTCTAATTTGATCTTGGAGGAAAAATAAGTTGTGTTCAAGTTAGTTATTTATGGTAGGCTGACCTTATCTTGTTTCTAATAAGTGCTTGTCAACATAAGTATGATGTGTTTGCTTCCTAATTTATTTGGTTTCTTGTCCTTATTATGTGTGTGAGTTTTTTTATAGTAATTGAAGGATTGTTGTCATCTTAAATTTAAGGATAAAGGTCTCTTATGGGTCATGATTATTATGTGTGAAACACCCTGTTCAAAGGAGGAGATAGTTATTTCTCTTGACTAGTATGCAGGTCAACCCCTATGAGTCACAAAAATGTTAATAATTTGGCTTCCTAGGCCAAATATAAACCCATATAATCCAAAAATTTATCATGATACCCCTCTAAGATTATACATGGTGGTTGACATGCCTTATGATGTCATATTTTGGTCTCATTTTAAGCCTTTTAACATTATTTAAGGTGTCATAATATGTGCTAGACATTGTTTGAGGGATCATCATATGATAGCATGTTTTGAGTCTTTGGATGATGTGTTAATTTGTCATGGTTATCCTTGGGTGATTGTAAGGGTGTCAAGTGTTTTTTGAGTCTAGAGAATGGTCTAAACCTTGTTTGACAAAGTTAAGGTACTTTAGCAAAAATTAAGGTATTTAGAGAAGTTAAGGTTTCTTGTTCTCATAGTATTATTGCTTACCTTAGCTTCTTCTTATGGGAGAGGCCTTGTCAACAATGTGGGGAAGGTGTCAAAGTCATGTTTAAACCTTAACATAGTGATTAATGATGTATCTAATGTTGTTTTCAATGGTTCACTTGGTCAAAATTGTTTAAATCTCTAATTATCACTCCAAGCCATCGTGTACCCATTGTGGACACCTAAAATTGGCTATTGATAACTTCCAACTAGGCCTTTGACCAATTTCTACTCAAAATGTAGAATTTGGCCTAAAAACACTAAAACACACAAAATAATGTGAAAATGATAAATTCAAGTGCCAATTTTGGCTATGGTATTAATAAATGGGGTAATGCAATTTATGGGCTAGCTAACTTTGATCAATCCATTTTGAGTCAAAATGCCAAATTTGCACCTACATGCTTTGGACTAATTTTTCCTATCAAATCTTCTACATAAGACATGTGCCTTTTTTATTTATTGTTGGAAAAATTCTAAATAGGAATACACATCTAATGCATCTGATAGCGACTTTCAATTCCAATGCAATCAAAGTTAGGACTAATAACAAGGCATTCTAATCAATTTGGGTAATTTGTGCATAATGTGCTTAATCATGCTTAAGAGGTAATTAACCCAAATTAAGACCTAATCAAGAATTCCATGGAAACTTGTTGAATAGTTTGTTTTGGAAATGAATATTTAATATTTTCATCATCAAATGACCTTATTTATTGGGAATACATCCCTAGGCCATAAATGCCACAAATATCTAGATTCATGCCCTCCATGCCTCATCAATGCCTTTCATGCCTCTTAATTGCCCCTTATCCTAGTGCCATGATGAGGATAATTAAAAACTTAATTCCAAAAATTAAATTAATCCTCAACCACACATCTCAATCTTGAGATGGAAAATTGAGGTTGGTTCTGATCAAATGAAAAAATCTATAAATAGGAGGCTTCACAACATCATTTTAAAGCTTAATTAGTGCAAAGTTATAATGCAGGATTGGTTCCAAAAAGTTTCAAGAAACTAGTGTTATAATGCCAAATTGATCCCAAGCCAAGCCAAACCATAAGCCAAAGGTGCCAAGGAGATATGGAGGTTGTCAAGCTTCCATTGCTAAGGATTTCATGATCACAAGCTGAGCAAGCCACCACAACAAGCATTTTGGAGCATCTAAGGAAGGTAAAAGAGTTTTCTTTTGCATTTTAGTTGTGTGTTTCATTCATGATTGTTAACTAAGCTCTCCCTAGTGTCTAAGCCTAGAGATGTTATGATATTAGTGTGTTTATTTCATTTTATTTTCATTTCAGAACTAACACAATATTAACCATCCTCTCTTGAGTCAAATTCTTAGATCACACCCATCAAACATGTTATGTAAGTTAACCTTATAGTTGAAAATCCTTTTGAGAAGATATGTTTTAATGTCACATTGAAATTAAGGGTCTTAAAGGTCATCATTATCATCATAATGGCATTATATAATGGTTTCATTTGAAAAAAGGGTCTTCTTTTAGAAGTTAAATGCTTTTATTCACCACCAAGGGGGCCCATATGCGTAAAAAATAACTTTTCACCTTCCCTCCACCTATAATCCCTATTTTAACACATTTTTACTCTTTTTTTCCATCTTCATACCCACCAATAACATTTCAAGATATCAAACTTGAGAAAAGACAAGAAATTGGTGTTTTTCAAGTGTTTTCAAGCTTATACAGACTTATACAAACATGTTAGGATCATATATCTTAGATAAAACTCATTGAAGGCATCAAAGAAGAAAATATATGAGTTTTAAAGTCAAACATGGAAAAAACTACCCCCTTCTCTCCATCACTCTTCTTGGTAGTCTTGGATAGCCATTTAAGTTTATGTTCAGTCCATATAGGAGAGAGAAAATGGTGACCTAAGCTCTTGTCTAGAGGAAAGGGGTATAATGACTTTATAATCCTTGGAATTGGTTTCTAGATTAATTCTTGATGTTTTATGAAAAAACATTAATAACCCAAATAGCCATAATTTCCTTCTTCATCTACATAGGGTAAACTTTGTAATAGTTTTAGAACATTTCTCAACTTTATTGATGAGAGTAAATATTATATGTGTCTTTTAAGGGTTTTTAAAATCTATCTACATCATTATACACTATTGGTTCACATGTGTGATCGTAAGAGATCAAGAAAACCTCCATGTTGTCATAGTTGAAGGTTGTAGGCAGTGTTTTCTTTATGTTTTAAGAACCTTCAATGCATAAATTTAGAAGAGAGTAATGGTAAAAAGTGGATGGTGGGTTTATTGGATTCCATCCAAGCCTTCTCTACCCTAAACACATAGTTAAGTGATCACAACATTCAATTCTTTCAAAGTCTTATTTCTAATGTGACTACCATCAATATTACGAAAAGTCCTTTACAAGTGTGAATAGGGTGTCATTGTGATAATTGTAGAGAACCATCAGGTTATTTTAAAGTATACATGATCTTGATCTCTTAGTCATACTTTTTATTTTTACCCTCATGCTACTCACTATCTCATAGTCATATAACCTATTCTCATCTTTAGCCCTTGAGAGACATGTTCTCATTTTAGCACCTATAGGCTTGACTGTATATGGAGAGCAAGTTGAGAAAAAAAATTAGGGTGAGAAATGGTATAATAGGAATAATAAAAAAATGGTAATATGATGGAATAATCTAAAATATTATATATAATACTCACTTCAATAATAAATCTCACCTCTCACCTTTCACACACAGTCAAGAATGCATAATTATTACCTATAGGCAGAGTGTTGGGAAGGTAAGGTGACTAAGTTATGAGTGCACTTAAAAAAAGGTTTAAAATATCTAGGAAAGGATTAAGATACTATATATCATGTTTCAAAACTTGATGAAGTCTCAAAATTCCAACCAAGAAGTGAAGATGTATGTATGTCTCATTTAGGTAGACATCATTTAAGCACCTACAGGTAGGGTCACAAAGAAGAGTGAAAGTGTGATGAACCATAAGTGGTGAAGAGAAGTAAAAGAGATGTAAGGAGGTCTATGGAATTATATTTCAAGGTTAGGAGTTGTTGAGGTGTGGTGTTCACATTATTAATGTAATGATGTAAATATTATTGTTATAACAATATTACATTAATAATTTACAAGTTAGATTTATTAGTGTGTGTTAGATAATTGAATATATTATTAATCATAATATATTCATATATGGGTTTTGGTTAGTTAGGTGTTTATTAGTGTGAGTCATAATAGGGATGTGTGAGATATTAGTGGATATTTATCTCCCCAGTTATAGTGATGGATTTCCTATATAAATGTAATATCCCATATGGAATTATGTAACATAAATAATATAATGTGAGAATATTATTTGAAATATTATCTCTATGTGTTCAAGTCCTTTTTATGTGTTTTCTTTACGCAAATTTGAACCAATTCTATTAGTTGGTATCAAAATGATGTCTGGTCCTTTGAAATGGTTGTTTGATAAGACTCACATGGGCAACTCCTTATTTATACATTGCCTTAATTGATGGAAAAAAAATTGTTAGAGATTTGTATGATATAAGGTGAATAGAGTTTTGTGCATTGTAAAGACTATATTTGTTTTGATCTTATCCTATTATTTCAATTTATTTCCTTAATTTCTTAAGAAAATGAGTATTAGGGTGTAGATGAATACCTAGTATAATGTGCACATTGATGTAGATGAATGTGGGAACTCCTCTTTAGTTAGAGAGGATAACCTAAAAATCACAAGAAGACTAGAAGAGAGTGTTGTTAGATGGTAGATTGAGTGGATTTCCTAGTGCATGCTAGATCTAAGAAGTGTAAGGATTTTTAGGAGGCCATCAATCCACTTATAAGATAATTGATTTGAAAATGATATAATAAATATACTTTCATTCAAATGATAATAAAGTAAATATGCAAGAAGATAAATAATGTACCTGATAAAAGACATGATACATAAGTATAGCAAGGTTAGGTCTAGAGGGTCTAGGTAGGTTATATAGATAGGTCATAATCTAAAAGAAGGTTAGATAGGGTGTGGGGAAGGCTAAAATAACAAACTATTATTTTTTTCTTGATTGTGATTAGTGATGATCAAGGTGACTAGTGACAATTATCCTAATCGATGATGGTTATGTGACTGATGATGGTTGCTATAACTGGTGATGGTTATAGTAATCATCTATGATTACCTATGGGAGAATGGGTAAAATGCTAAAATGAAAGTAAATGGATTTCATTGATTAACAAAGGGTGAAGCAGGGGTTTGAGGGTATGTGTTGGTGTGCAAGAAAATAGATCAAAACAACAAATTGTGATAAAGGGTAAAAACACCAAAAACAAAAGAAAGATACCTGTATGATGTCAAGAGGATGATAGTTGAATCTAAAGAAATTTGAAAAACATAATAGTAATGTTATCTTCAAAAGTCATGTGGACAAAACTTCACGATCTTAGATACCTGTACAAAGAGAACACGAGAATCTGGATGCAAATTTTTGGATCCTAAAACCTCTTCAAGATCCCTGCATTTATAACAAAAACTTGATAAGTGAGGAGAGAAGCTTTGAGGGAAAGTTGCTAAGTTGGGAGGATAAAGATGTCTATTTTAATTCATTTTTAAAAGCTAGTTGTAAAACAAGTTACCATTTTGGAGGCTGTTATTCTCAGATAAATATGGAAATGATTTTAAAGCTTAAGGCAAGGTTTATGACCACAACCATTGATGGCTAGGGTTAACCATCAATGATTACCCTAATCGGTGATGATCAAGGGCCATGAGAAAATGGGTGAAATAGGTTTGACTTAAGTGATATGTTTTGAGGGTGTTTTGACATAATGAAGTCATAGATACATTCCATTAGATTAGGTGGGGTCCATAAGTTAAGATGACATCAAAAACAATCATTATGTAGTTTTCAAGTGTCTACATATAGGTCCTAGTAGGTTAGGTGGGGTCCATATGTTAAGATGACATCAAAAACTATCATTTTATAATTTTCAAGTGTCTACATATAGGTGTTATTAGGTTAGGTGGGGTCCATAGGTCAAGAAAACATCAAAAAATACCATTATGTAGTTTTTAAGTTTTTACGTTTTACACCTTTTTCTTATGTAGCTTTAAGTAAGCTATAAAACAAAAATAGGTGGTTGGTCAAGGTCTATGTCTAATCACCCCAAGTGTGGGAGGGAGGAGGTGTTCTCACTCAAACTAGGAGTCAATGAGTTATGGGTGAATTGGGTCAGGGGTTGACAAAAGGTAAAAGGGAGGTCACAAGGTTTTTGACCATACCATACATAGAGTGCGACTAAGTGTGAGAGCCAAGAGCATACATAGACTAACATTTACATGTTGGGATAAATAAGGTCATGTCTTAGGAGAAGTGAGAAATTAACTAGTTAGGCATAATTGATTAGGTTACACTCATCAGGTATCCTAAAAAGGGTTGATGTTTACTCATGTATCTAGTGTAAGAAGTGCTCCTAAAAAGAACACAAATGTTTAGGTCATGCACGAAGGAGTACGTGTATGCAAAAATTACATCATGGTAAAGTTGGTCAAGGTGGTCATTATGACCAAAGCAAAGTCATCACAAGGTGTGTGAAGAGGTTGGTATCAACATCAAGATATGTGAAGGTAAATGTGTCAGGTTATTAGTTAGGTAGGGGTGGCTGAGCTAACTCCTAATTCATGAGGCAAGAGGATGCTACCTACATAGTCTAGTGGATAATAAATCTAGTATAGAATTTAGGCCCAATGTAGTTCTTGGTGTTAGGGAGAAGGGACTCTTGATGAGGTAAGAAATGGGTTACCCCATGTAGAGGTAGGTTAAGAGTTTGGTTGAGGTGACAAGAAGGAAAGAAAAAAGTTTAGAAATTTAAACCCTAATCATCAATGATCAGGGTTAACCAACGATGATTGGATAACAATAAATAGTTAGGGCCCACCATCAAGTATGTTGTAACTATCAATGATAGGTCTAACCATCAATGATTATCCAACCATTGATGATTGGGTTAAAACCCTAAAACTATGGAAAAAAGGTCAATGAGGTCCCAATTTGTCTTTATTTTCAAATTAGAGCTTTGTGATTTGTGTTCATATGAGTGGTGGTATGAAGAGTGTCCTATAGTGGAGTGTACTAATGAGTTGGAAAGAAAATATTGGTGGTGGATATAGATGGTGGGGACAATATGGATGCTGAAGGTGCTATAATATAAGATTTGGGATGTAGACTGAGGCAGTGCCATCGATCATAAAATGAGGTAGGCTATGTCTTAAATTGGAAGTGAATTGTAATGTGTGAATTAAATGGTAACAAGATAACTAAGTAGGCTAAATTAGGTAACTATGGGTTTTGAGGTTTAGCACTAGGTTTTGGCTATTTCTATTTTTTGTTTACAAGATTAGATGTTTTATGGGGTGTATTATTTGTAGAGAGGTAGGTAGGAATGTGTTAGGGCAGAAAGGATGTTATGGGTGGTATAGAGGGAGTTAGGTTTTTAGGAGGAGGTGAAGGGGTTAAACCAGATCATCGATGGTCACCTAATAGTGATCATCAACTATTTTCCCCAAATTGTGGTGGTCAACCTAAGGGGAAAAATCCATAAGGGGACCATCAAAGGTTGGAGAGAACCGTCAACGGTCAATAGGTTGGGTCAAAGAGAGGATTTAGGAGGGTTAGTGGGTGAGTTGGGTTGTTAAAGAATTAGATTTAGTTGAGGTGAGGAGAGTTGAGTTAGGAATGGGATAAGAGGTTAGTTAGTAGGAGGGAAATAGGTAAAATTGGGCTAGGTTAGAAATAGGTAAATTTGGGTTAGGTGTGTGTGCTAGTTGAGGTGGGAAAATAGTACATGGGTTGATTTAGGAGCTAAAGTTGATATATAACAATTTCGAGGCAAATGTGGGTCTAGGTAGGATATTAAAAGGTGGGTTAAACTAAAAAATAGGGGTATAGAGGACATTAGGTGGAAAAGTAGTTGTGTGTATAGGTAATTAAAATAGGTTAGGTTCCTGATTTGATTCATGATACAACTATTGTTGTAGGCATGGGAGTAGATATAGATATGAGATCAGGTGCTCGAGATGTTTTTAGAGGTGAGGGATGTGATGTCATTAGAGGAATAACATCACATAGAGGTGGTGGGTTTTGGAGGGATGTGGCATTATCAGTTCCTTCCCAGGGATGCAAGGATAATAGTCACCCTCTTCAAGAGATGGGACCTAGTGATTAATACCTTCTAACTATCAAAGATAGAGATGTCTATCTTGTTAGAGGATGTACATTAGATTACACATCTACCCATACATGGAGATCTCATTTATCACATAGAGGGGGATGAGATAGACAAGTTTTTAGAGATGATATATGGGGATGATGTAGGTGCAACATAGTTCCATGTTGGAGGCTTTAGTATTAGGCCACTATACTAGAGAGCTCTAGGAGAAAGACATTTAATGACTATGTTATAGTTAGTGGTTACATGTCATACATTTTTAGATTCTATTAGAGGGAGATACCCTGGTGTGTTGTTAGGGGTTTTGGTGGAGTTGTTTTTAAGTGGAGTTGTATTTAGATGGGCACAAGTTCTTCTAGTGTAGATATATAGAGAGTTGTGGGGGTTTAGGGCTCATAGGAAATATGGAATCAACACGGGGTTTGTTATGTAGTGTTGGGCATTTGAGAACATACAAGTATTAAGACCCCTAGGCCTTCTGATATAGGGTTACCAGTTGATATATTATGAGGTCAAATTTTATTGATGGAGGAGAGGTGGGGCCATGAAAGGTGCTAGTGGTGGCTCTTAGGATATTGGTTAGTTTAGAGGAGCTTTAGAGGGCTTAGTTTCTAGTGACATAATGTGGATGTTATATTGATCATGGCTAGTGTGGGTTAGATATAGGTTACACACCTTATCTTTGTAGATTTGGAGATGGGCCTATGGGAGGCATGATGGGGAAATAGAACACATCCCCTTTGAGTAGGTGTGATGATAATTTGGTCTGGAATAGGGTATCCCATCAGAGTTTATGTGATATAGGAGGGAGGATGATGAGTTCTTCTTGCTTAAGCCATAGACATAGGAGGAGAAAATGGATCATGAGGAGCTCCCACTTAGGGATGGGGATGATGTCAAGTGCACAACTGATTACCCTACTTGGATATTGACTCAGGTTAGGTACTATCATAGAGAGATCCATAGGTTACATTAATAGTAGCATAAGCCCATATTAATATGTTATAGGGGTAGATTGCCTCTCTTAAAATATGGATTACCACTCTTTAGGGTTAGTTGGGAGGAGTGATAGTATAGAGAGACCAAGCATAGGCATAGGTCAGCATTTTATAAGGTTAGGCGGCCACTTTATAAGGTTAGGTGGCTAGTTTACAGGGGTAGATTGTGGTTGTGATAGGAGAGTGGGATTAGGTGAATACCTTGCTTGGCTTGGTGACTCAAGAAAGAGAGACTCTATAGTGGCCTAGTGGAGAAATAATGGCACCTCCAAGTTTTGTGACATAGGCTAGGTACCTAGTGGCCACACAAGAGTTGTGTTATCATGAGGGAATTATGCTAGCACAATGTCTTATTAAATAGAGATGGGGAGAATACCAACTTAACTTAGCTACTGGAGTGACACTAGTAACAACAAGTTAGTGGGCTATGACAATAGATCAACTGATAGGGCCTCTATGTGGGATAGGTATAGGTACATGCATATGTATAGATATAGGTGCTAGTTCTTCTAGTTCAAGTGCTTTAGGGCCATGAGTAGAGATATTATGTGATTTATTTTGATATTTTGACATTGGCCTACATGCTAAGATGATAGATGTATATGTGATTGATAGGTATGTTCATTTGTTCTCACACACACACACACACACACACACACACACACACACACACACACACACACACACACACACACACACACACACACACACACACACACACACACAAACACACACACACACACACACACACACACACAAATGTGTTTTAAGATGAGTTTATGTTGTTCATGCTTTATGAGATGAATATTTATGTAGGAGATTTATGATGTTGATGATTATTTTGCATAGTTTAGGCATGTGATTCTGATTTATGATATGATGCTTATACAATGATGTTGTGATTTGATTGTGATTATATGTTTATTCATGTGGAAGTCTTGGTTATGACACTCTTTCATTGATGGAATTAGGTATGATGTCATTTACATATGATGATGATGTTTTGATGAGTTAATCATAATGTAATTTTATATACTCATTTTGATGTTATAGTTTATGGACCATTGTTATACTATGATTAAAACATGATGTTAATTTTGCATATGTTTGGGCAAAATGTTAAATAAAATGTGATGTTTGGTTAATGATTTAAAATGTTAAATAAAATGTGATTTTTAGTTTATGATTTAAAATGTGATTTTTGGTTTATGATATGAGGGTATGGGTGTGGCATAGGTAAGGGTGAAATTTATGCCCACATGTTTGGATACAATAAGGAGCATGATGCCTTTTATTAATGAGAACCAAACAATAAGAATCTATAGATGGATCAACTTAGTGAACATAAATACATAAAATATTTCATAAGAGTGTGTTTTATTAAGAAAACTAGTATCTTGACCACTTCATGCCAAGTAAGCTCATAATCCCTTAGATTCATTGTTAGGTGATGGGTAGGGATTTGAATTAGTGGGTAGAGGAAATTGAATTTGTGGGTAGTGGAGTAATTGGATTTTCCATAGGAAACCAAAGAACCCCAATAGACAAGTCCATGTCATTGGTAAGCTATATAATAATGTGTAGACTAATGAATGTGGGAGGTCTACTTGTGCTATAAAATTTGATTACAACTTAGTTAGATAGTAGGTAGACTGATCAATGTGGGAAGTCTACAATTAGCAGCTATAAGAGCCAATTGTGGCCTAATGATTTTGGATTTTACTTTATTGCCTTATTAGTTGTTGAAGCTGATCGATGCGAGAAGATTCAAATGAATATTTTTTGTAACCATCATTAAAAGGAGTGATTTAAGGTTTTATTTTTGCATAGCTATCCTTTGAGGGAGCAATCTACTGTAAGCAACTTTTGATTTGATGTGGATGTTGTCCTTCAAAGGAATATTCTGCCATTTATTTTTGAAGTATGGATATATTTTAAACTAAAATTAGGCATGAACAAGTATATTTAGGTTCTTATGGATAGAGCTGAGGTACCCATATTTAGGATTATTTTATTACTATGACAGATGAGTCACATAGTTCTACATAATCAATTGATCTCAAAAGAGATAAAAAAGATGGTTAATGGACCAAGGGACAAGCTTAAGTGAGACATGAAATTATGGTTGAACCTTGTTTTAAAAATGAAAGAGATGTAAATGTGATGCATTGATGGGTTCAAGATTTGGCCTAACCTTGAGAGATGACAAGTGATAAACACTTGATCCATACTTATGGGTTATAATGTAGGGTTCTAAACAATTAAAAACAAACTTGCCTTTCTTGGTATTTTTCATGTTAGTGATGTGTTGGTCTTCCTTGAAAATGAGATATCCAATGTTGAATTCTCATGTTTTCATATGTTTGTTGTATGATTTTTTGATACACTTTGATAAATGTGAAGGTGATTAAGGGAAGCAAGGTGATGTTTATCAAGAAGTTCTAAGCATGCTATGCCACTAACCTAATGCATGTATTAGGATATGAATAGATGAATTATGGCTTAATTATCCCTCTTTTATGATATATAAAATTTATTAATGCATTCATTTGGTTATTAGGTCGGCCTGTGGAGTAACCATGGCCTAGATAGACTATATATAGGAGGTAGTGGGTTGTTTATCATCATATTGTGAATTCTGCTCTTATTGAAACTTGTGGAGGTTGCCCCCTTGAAGTAGCTTGTATATTATCATATATTTTGATATATTTTGGTCATATTTGGATCTACTTCTTCTATTCTACTTTATTTTTGAAGTAATTCCATTACAAGTGGTATCAAAGCTATGATTTGGGTAATCTTGTGGGTGAAACCCTACTTTTTTAAATTTGGCTGTATCTAAAAAAAGTTTCAAATTTATATACAATTTTTGTAATAGAGGTTATAAATAATTAAATTAATCTCCATTAAAATTTAAGCTCATTTTGATCTATTTTTAAAAAGTTATCTCCATTTTAGGGGTTTTCATAAAATTGCTCTATAGTGCATAATTCAAAGAATTTTTAAAGTTATTTACATTTTTGGAAATATTAGAAAAATTTAGATAGGGTATGTTATTTGTATGTTTTTATTTGAGGAGGAAATAAGTCCAAAATTGCTTGGCCAAAGTTGGGTCAAAAGTGCTAATCAAGGTCAACATCGTAAAGCCCTTTTATAATAGGTCCACAAACTTAGGGCTAAGGAAAGGGTATTGAAACTCTAGGTAAAAATCATAACAAAGAAGAGATGGATTCAGAAGGGGGATGTACTAGATCCTTTATACCAAGGTTCTTTGATATAGATCACAAGGTGAGCCAACTCGACTATTGTGTGCAAGGCATTCATAGTGAGGTGTAAGGCATACAATCTAATATGAAATCCATAAAAGATATTTTGGTAGATATCATGATGGATTTGAAAAATAATTAGTGAAATCATCTAGCTATCACTATTTCACAACCCCACTAGGGTGGTTCTACCAACTAGTCTACTTCAAATCCAACTACATTGCCACATAAGAACTTGTTACCAAAGGTGGATATGCACAAATTTGATGGAAAAAGATTCAATCAATTAGAACAACCAAATGGATAATTTTTTCAATTTACATCAGATCCCAGGTGGACAAAAGGTTACCATGTCATCCTTGTATCTTGAACCTGATCAATTCATTTGGTATCTATAGTTGTGTGCTCAAAAGAAAAAGATGACTCTTAGTGTCACCTGGTCAGTTTTTACAAAGGAGCTACAATTACACTATGGAAATAGTGTGACAAAGAATTACTTCAACCAACTAGAAAAATTGTGATAGACTAGCTCCATCAATGATTATATTCATCATTTTCAAAACCTATCCTTATTTGTGGAGACAATTTCTGAGAACTTGAATGACCTATTTTTGGGTGGACTCAAGGACCACATTCCACTTAAGATTTATAATTATATTATCTTGGCACGTAGAGCTAAGGAAAAATTCATAGCCAATAAGAATCATCCATTCACTCACTTCAAACATCATATTATATCGATACCAACATTTCCTCCACCTACTAGATTGACCTCTCAACAAATTGAAGAGAAGCATGCACAAGGATTATGTTTCAATTGTGACAAGTGGAGCAAAGGACATAGATGTGTTGATAAGAATTTATTCTACATTCAGGGATCTAATAAAGATGAAGAAGAATATGATGCCTCTAATGATGATGAAGAAGAGATAGAGGAAGGTACATAAAGATTCCCAACCTATAATCTCTTGTCATGCACTCGTAGGTATTAGCATTCCACAAACTCTTAAGGTGGTGGGTTTCCTCAAGAAATAGAAGGTGATAGTGTTGATTGATTTGAGAACACATAACTTCATCAACCATAACTTGGCCACTCGATTGAACTATTTCATCTACCCAACACCAAAATTTTAGGTCATGATTACAGATGGTGGCATAATTAATTATATAGGAAAATGCCATATTATTAAGCTTGATATGGGTGAGTACAATCTTTATTCTCCTATGTTTTCTATTCCCATGGGTAACACAAACATTATTTTGGGAGTCCAATGGCTCACAACCTTGGGTACTGTTGACCATTTTTTGCCCAATAGGACAAAAATTGGTCCCCTTCTTCCCTTGCTATTCTAGGCTGATTCATTTTTCATTTTGCATAGATATGGTGATTTCTATGGACTCTATAGGTCCATTTCTATGGACTCTGTAGGTTTTCTTTTCGTAGTTGAAGAACCAAGCGAAGAGGGAAAGATTTTACAAAGCTTCTTCAGATTTTCATCTGAAGAAATTCACAAGGTTGGCATCTTCAAATGATTGAACCATCACTTCATTTCAAGCTTTGGTTCAATCGATAGTTCTTTAGATTTGGTTTAATTAGCTAAGTTCAGTGCTTAGTTCATTGAAAAAGTTTAGCAAAAAGTTCAAGCAGCTTCAGGTTTAGCATTTAGTTCAAGGACTTGGCTCAGCATGCAGCTTTAAACTATTAAACTGGTTCAAGTGAATGGTTCAATGGATTGGTTCAAGCGAACGGTTCAACAAGGAGATCTAGTGAATAGTTCAGAGGGGATCAACACGTAGCATTGAACCATTTTTGGTTCAACCAATTAGTTTAATGGCTTGGTTCAACCATTTTGGTTCAAGTGGCATTTAGTTCAAAGCAAATGGTTCAATCAGCTCGGCACCCAGTCTTGAACCATTGAACTGATGAACCAATTTTTGGTTCAATGGGTTGGTTCAATGGCTTGGTTCAAGGGTGTGCCCTATAGCTAGAGGGTAGTGATGGGTCTAAAAGCCCTTGCAGAGGGTAGAGAGAGTTTTAAAGAGCCTGAGGGAAAGGAAAAAGAGTGACCAATTCCTATGTACTTTTGTCTGTGGGAAAAAGGCTTAAAACAAAAGCTTGCAAAGTAGAAAAGCCATAGAAAAAGGCCTGATGAACTTTGCCAAGGACGGTGATATCTTGAAAAGAATCAAATTTTACACCAGGGAAGCTAGAGTGTGGAAAGCACCAAGTAGAAACTATAGAGGACTTCAACATGCTTTTTTTGGAGCAACAAAATGTGCCATGTGTCCTCTATTGGGCTCAGTGGAAGTCGATAGGTGGTAACATCTATGGGTTTCTCTTGTTGGCTTCAAAGAAGACTGTGATGGGTTTGAATGAGTTGCTAAGAGCTATGTAGAGTGTGCCAAGTGTCAGCATCTGCTAAGAACTAGAAAAGGGCTCAAAATTTTCTCTAAGGTAGGTAAAAGCTCTGTAGAAGTGACCACATGTCAACTTTTGCCTAACTCTCAAAAGGCCCTCTAATGTAAGTAGATGCTACCACATCCCATTATTAGCTTAGTGGAAGCCACCACGTGTCAATGTCTGCATTTCAATGTGTATTATAGGTGCCCAAGTAGTGGATTATGACATGTATCAAAGGTAGATGCACTCTCAACAAAAGGGGCAAGGTAAGAAGCTGAAGGAAAGTCTAAGGGTGACGGGCCCAAGGATGTCAAATTTAAAGCTATAAAATAGCCATTAGTTCTTTAAAAAATGCCTATGTACTAGCTATGGAATGAGCCCAAAGAATGCAATGACCCACCAGAAGAATGCCCCTGAGGGCTAAAGGAGTAGAAAAGGACAAAGGAGCCTAGAGAATAAAGAGCAAGTAGATGATGTAGCTCATAAATTCAAACCCTGATAGTAGAATGGCCATCACGCAAAAGTAGATGAAGCAATCCAAGTGACACAGGAAGGTGTTAATTCAAGAAGTTATTTCAATGGTTAACTTAGTGCATACCATGTAATCATCAAAGAGGCACAAACATTGGTCAACATGACTGGTTTCCTTTAAAATGCATTGGAGAGCAGTCAAATGGTGCATCTCATAAATTCAAATCTTGACAGTAGAATGGCCATGATGCAAAAGTAGATGAAGCGATCCAAGTGACACAAGAAGGTGTTGATTCAAGAAATTATTTCAGTGGTTGACATAGTGCATACCATGCAATCATCAAAGAGGCACCAACAGTGGTCGACGTGATTGGTTTCCTTCAAAATGCATTGGAGAGTATTCAAATGGTGTGGCTCATAAATTCAAATCCTAACAAGAGCTGGCACAGCATTAGATATAGATAGTTTCCTCATCTCAATGCTCAAAAGGTGCATGGGTCACTTGTTAAAAAGGGCACTAAAGGCCCCCTTTTCTTCCTCTATATAATGAAGACTTGTCATTTGAGAAATCATCTTCCACATTTTTAAGGTGTAACCCTGGCAAATTTTCACCTAAATCAATAAAATGCATTTTTTACCTCTATCCTGGCTAGATATCTTTGTGTATGTCTGAGTGTTAGTTTGTGTTTATTCATTGCTTCATGATGCTTCCATAAGTTCAACACCAACGTACTTGGTGTCTATAAGGTGTCATTTCTGTAGCTAACAAGGAGAGTTGTATTTGGAAGTGCAAAAATAGGAGAAATTACTATATAGTGTGCCTTTTCACAGCACCTTTGGTGAATCTCTATTTTTTGTATTTTCTATTAAAAGCCTCCCTGCCAAGTTTCTTATAGCCTAGTCCTTCTGCCAGTTTGAAGTGTATGTATGTGTTTGTCTAATTTTAAGTGTGAGTGTGAGAAGGTCAAATAATTTTGGTGCATCACCTCCTTTAGAGTAGATTTGTTTTCTTGAAATCTTTCTCCCTTTTCATCCCCCCATTATATATATATATATATATATATGTTAGCACTTACTGGAACAAATCAGATGCATCAAAGGGAGCTAGCCCTTATCTAGAGACTCTCCCCTCCTACTTCACTAGTCCCAAGGTGAGAGGGGAGTTTCCATTGTTGCGTGTGGAAGGTAGGAGCTCAACCTCCATGCCTCAGGTGTAATCCACTACGTCAATAGTTTTTGGCATGCCCGATGTGATCTAGTTTTACAACTCAGTAAGGTTTTAGGATTGATGCTGGTCTTATTATAGCAAATCAACTATTTATAGCATCTAGTGACTCCACTGGTAAGAATGTCATTTCCTAATCAAAGACCAGTCTAGCTTTCGATGCCTAAAGTCACCACACGATCTGCTAATAAGGGTGTCCCTTTTGAATTCATTGAATTACCTCTCAAGTCAACAAAGTGATTGAGGTTCAAAGGGACTCATCCTTATTTAACAAGTCATTTTCCCAATCTAGCTATAGGTGCTTCCTTCAAAGGAGAAGTACCCCATTTGAATCCCCTTATAGCTACAACATTACCCTTTGTGAGCTTTTGTGGTCAGAGTCCCTTGAACCTCCAGTGTTATGACCTAATTCTAGGAGTGGTCCTCAAAAGTGTGCCTCCCTTTAATGGAGAGGGGCCCGTTACAACTATTGAACACATCAAAAATATTGCTAACCTCTGCAATATTGATAGTGTCATTGAGGAGAATATTACAATTAGATTGCTGGCATTATCTTTTAAGGGCAAAGCTCTTGACTGGTACAAGACTTTGCCTAAAAATTCTATCCATTCTTGGAATGAATTGGGTACTCAATTGATGAACCATTTTGGAGAAAAGAGTGACCACCTCTCACTTGCTGAGCAGCTGATGACCATGAAGAGAGCCCCACACAAATATATGTAGGATTTCAACATGCAATTTTAGAAGACATGGGATAGAATCCCCATTCTGGTAAGACCGACTGCTAGTTATGTTTTCCTATATTACTTAAGAGCATTAAATAGTGATATTACTATTATGATACAATCCATGGGAGGGCATGTGCTACTTTCTACCTATGACATAGCCATAACAGCTAAAATTTTTCTTAGAACAGGCTGGGAAAATAGCCCCTAGACCCCATATGCCACTTTTCCCAGAAATGTTACCTCTAATTTAGGCCATTGCTCCCACATTAGCTCCTCTGCTTAGCATAGAGAAACCAACTACTGCTCCATCCAATGAGCTTCATGAAGTTAAGACTCTATTATAGAGTATGTCAAATGAACTTGTAGCTCTTAAAAGGCAACAAGCTCAAACCAATAGACCAAGCCAAGGATACCAGTAGTATGGTCAAGCTCTAAGACCCCCTTTCCAAAAGTACAATCAAGGACAGGGTTAGCTTACTCAAACTAGATCATTTCAAGGCTACAACCCAAGCCCCCTTTCATCATCTAAGGTCATGGTGCCCATTCAGAATAACTTGGTACAGGAACAACCAAGTTGTTTGACCATGGGATATGGTCAGGAATAGGCTATTTATACAAATGAGATGATGGGTTATTACCCAAATGTGTTAGACAATTAGGTAACTGCTCATTCCTAGGTCTTCGAGGCTCTAATGCAACCCAGCACAAGTAGTAGTCAGAGTCAGCCTAACTCTACTCTTATGAACCACCTAGAAGGTGAGTTTTGTGTAATCAATTATGTGGGTGTTGTAGACAATCAAGCTGACTATGTTGCAGCCAACACAAGATCAAAAGGGAGAGCTATGGAAGAAACTCAAGCAGTTGTTCAAATGTCCACACATCTCTTCCACCACAAGTGAACAAAAAAATCCCAAATTTTAGGTTGCCAGTCATACATTCAGCTCCCTGGCCTACACCTCAAAAGGACACAAGTGACCCTAAAGAAAATATGGAAGGGAGCAATCCTCAGATCAACATGGTAGACCAAGTGAAGGAGCTACACATAAATATTTCCTTGTGGGATCCATTATCGATACTAGGTGTGTTAGATGAAGGAGACATTAGAAGCTTTCCCTTTGATCCAAGAGGGAATCAAAAATACCTGGTTAGCTATATATAGTAGGTTGCTTTCAGTTTTCTTTCCCTATTTTCCCTAAGTGCTATTTACACAAGTAGTTTTCTTAGCTTTGTGTGTGTTTTTTCTTTTCCTTTTGAAGTGAATCTTCGTGATTGATTCTAGAATTTATCAGAGCTACTGCTGATCTTCAAGATATAATCTGACCCTGTGCCCAATGGATTTTTAAGGCAACTAGATTCTAAGCATAACAAGCATGCTTCCCTTAGGAGTCACCAATTTGTTGACCATTTTTTGCCCAACAGGCCAAAAATTAGTCCCCTTCTTCCTTTGTTATTCTAGGCCAATTCATTTTTCATTTTGCATAGATCTGGTGATTTCTACAGACTCTATAGGTCCATTTCTATAGACTCTATAGGTTTTCTTTCGGTAGTTGAAGAACCAAGTGAAGAGGGCAAGATTTTACAAAGCTTCTTCAAATTTTCATTTGAAGAAATTCATAAGGAAGGTCAGCATCTTTGAACCATTAAACCATCGCTTCATTTCAAGCTTTGGTTCAATCGACAGTTCTTTAACTTTGGTTTAATTAGCTAAGTTCAACATTTAGTTCATCAAAAAAGTTTAGCAAAAAGTTCATGTGGCTTTAGGTTCAGTGTTTAGTTCAAGGACTTGATTCAATGTGTAGCTTTGAACCATTGAACTAGTTCAAGCAAACGGTTTAATGGATTGGTTCAAGTGAATGGTTCAACAAGGAGATCCAGCAAATAGTTCAGAGGGGCTCGGCACATAGAATTGGACCATTTTTGGTTTAACCAATTAGTTTAATGGCTTGGTTTAACCATTTTGATTCAATCGGCATTTAGTTCAAAGCAAACAGTTTAATTGGCTTGGTGCACAGTCTTGAACCATTAAACCATTGAACCAATTTTTGGTTCAATGGGTTGGTTCAATGGCTTGGTTTAAGGGTGTGCCCTACATATGGAGGGTAGTGATGGGTCCAGAAGCCCTTATAGAGGGTAGAGAGAGTTTCAAAGAGCTTGAGGGAAAGGAAAAAAGAGTGACCAATTCTTGTGGACTTTTGTCTGCAAGAAAAAGGCCTAAAATAAAAGCTTATGAAGTAGAAAAGATGCAGAAAAAGGCTCGATGAACTTTGACAAGGATGGTGATGTCTCAAAAATCATCAAATTTTACACCAAGGAATCTAGAGCATGGAAAGCACCAAGTGGCAACTGTGGAGGACTTCAACATGCTTTTTTAGGAGCAGTAAAATGTGCCACATGCCCTCTATAGGGCTTGATAGAAGGTGACAAGTGGCAACATCTATGGGTTTCTCTTGTTGGCTTTAAAGAAGACTATGGTGGGCCTGAATGAGTTGTTAGGAGCTATGCAGAGTGTGCCAAGTGTCAGCATCCACTAATAACTAGAAAAGGGCTCAAAAAATTCTCTAAGGTAGGTAAAAGCTCTATAGAAGTGACCACATGTCAACTTCTACCTGACTCTCAAAAGGCCCTCTAATGTAAGCGAATGCTACCACATCCCAATATCAACTTGGTGGAAGCCACCACATGTCAACGTCTACATTTCAAAGTGTCTTCTAGGTGCCCAAGTAGTGGATTACGACATGTATCAAAGGTAGATGCACTCTCAATGAAAGGGGCAAGGCAAGAAGCCGAAGGAAAGTCCAAGGGTGATGGGCCTGAGGATGTCAAATTTAAAGCTATAAAATATTCATTAGTTCTTTAAAAAATCCTATGCACCAGTTATGGAATGAGCCCAAAGAATGTAGGGAGTTGTTAGAAAATGCCCTTGAGGGATGAAGGATTAGAAAAGGACAAATGAGCCTAGAGAATAAAGAGCAGGTGGATGGTGTGGCTCATAAATTTAAAACCTGACAGTAGAATGGCCATCACGCAAAAGTAGATGAAGCAATCCAAGTGACATAAGAAGGTGTTGATTTAAGAAGTTATTTTAGTGGTTGACATAATGCATACCATGCAATCATCAGAGAGGCACAAATAGTGGTTGATGTGACTGGTTTCCTTCAAAATGCATTGGAGAGCAATCAAATAGTGTAGCTCATAAATTCAAATCTTGATAGCAGAATGGCCATGATGCAGAAGGAGATGAAGTAATCCAAGTGATGTAGGAAGGTGTCGATTCGAGAAGTTATTCTAGTGGTTGACATAGTGCATACCATGTGATCATCAAAGAGGCACCAACAGTGGTCGATGTGACTGGTTTCCTTCAAAATGCATTGGAGAGCAGTCAAATGGTGTGGCTCATAAATTCAAATCCTGATAGGAGCCGACACAATGTTAGATTCAAACAATTTCCTCATCCCAATGCTCAAAAGGTGCATGGGTCACTTTTCAAAAAAGGTGCCAAAGCCCCCCTTTTCTTCCTCTATATAATGAAGACTTGTCATTTGAGAAATCATCTTCCACATTTGTAAGGCGTAGCCTTGGCAAATTTTCACTTGAATCAATAAAATGCATTTTTTACCTCTATCCTGGCTAGATATCTCTATGTATGTCTGAGTGTTAGTTTGTATTTAGTCATTGCTTCATGATGCTTCCATAGGTTCAACACCATATACCTGGTGTCTATAAGGTGCCATTTCTAGAGCTAACAAGGAGAGCTATATTTATAAGTGTAGAAATAGGAGAAATTACTATACAGTGTGCCTTTTCACATCACCTTTGGTGAATCTCTATTTTTTGTATTTTCCATTAAAAGCCTCCCTGCCAAGTTTCTTTCATCCTGGTCCTTCTATCGGTTTGAAGTGTATGTATGTGTTTGTCTGATTTTAAGTGTGAGTGTGAGAAGGTTGGATCATTTTGGTGTATCACCTCCTTTAGAGTAGATTTGTTTTCCTACAATCTTTCTCCCTTTTCATCCCCCCATTATATATATATATATATATATATATATATATATATATATATATGTTATCACTTACTGGAACAAATCAGATGCATCAAAGGGAGCTAGCCCTCACCTAGAGACTCTCCCCTCCTGCTTCGCTGGTCCCATAGGTGAGAGGGGAGTTTCCATTATTGCATGTGGAAGGTAGGAGCTCAACCTCCTTGCCTCGAGTGCAATCCACTACGTCAACAGGTTCCATTGAGATGAACTTCCAAGAACTATTCATGTGCTTTCATTCTAAAGGTAGGAAAATTGAACTACGTGGATTAAAGGCAAAATATCCATAATTGATTAGTTTACATCAGATGACCAAGATGCTTAAAAAGTGGGCAAAGGGAATTATTATACAATTATGTTCCATAGAAGTTCAACCCACACAGGCATCTACACATCCTAATTTATAGATGATTCTTGACGACCACCCTTTTTTTTTAGGGCCATGCCAAAAGGACTACCACCAAAAAGAGAACATGATCAAGCCATTCAACTACTTATAGTGAGTCAACAACCAAATATCATACCATATAGATATTCATATACATAGAAGACTGAAATCAAAAAGATGGTCTATGAAATGTTGGAGGCAGGGATCATCAAGCATAGCCAAAGTGCATATTCATCACCAGTGGTCATGGTGTAGAAGAAGGATGACACATGGAGGATGTGCCTAGATTATAGGGAACTCAAAAAGTACACCATCAAAGATAAGTTTCCTATTCTAGTAATTAATGATTTACTTGATGAGTTGCATGGTGTTAATTATTTCACAAAATTGAATATTCGCTCGGGGTACCATCAAATTAGAATCAAGGATGAAGATATTCATAAAACTACTTTTAGAACACATGAGGGCCATTATGAGTTTTTGGTAATGCCCTTTGGTCTTAAAAATGCATCATCTACTTTTTAGAGCTTGATGAACATTGTTTGTAGGCCTTTTTTAAGGAAGTTTGTGCTAGTTTTCTTTGATGACATATTGATTTATAGTTAGACATGGGAAGCACATTTGAAACATGTGAAACAAGTGTTGATAGTTTTAAAGAAGCATTGTTTTTATGCAAAGCCATCCAAATGTGCTTTTGGAGTATAGGAGGTAGAGTACCTAGGTCACATTGTTTCCCATGAAGGTGTCAGAGTTGATCCCCAAAAGATCAAAGCTATGATGGAATGGCCCATGCCAAAAACTCTCAAAAACCTCTAAGGGTTCCTAGGACTAATAGGTTACTACCAAATATTTGTGAAAGGTTATGGTAGCATAGTGGCTCCACTCACTGCATTGCTAAATAAGGATGCCTCCCATTGGAATGATGCCACCACCAAAGAATTTGAGAAACTAAAAGTATCTAGGTGCACCACTCTAGTTTTGGCTACTCCAAACTTCTCAAAGACATTCACTATTAAATGTGATGCTTTTGGATCTAGGTTGGGAGCAATACTAATGAAGGAAGGAAGACCCATTGCATTTGAGAGTCATCAATTCAAAGGTAAGAATCTATAAAAACCTAACTACGAGAAAGAAATGATGGATCTTCTTGATGCAACTAAATAATGGAGGCCCTATTTGATGGGTAGACACTTTAAGGTGAAAATGGATCATGATAGTCTCAAATTCTTTTTGGAGCAAAGATTATCATCTAAGGAACAACAAAAGTGGGTAACCAAAATGTTGGGTTATGATTTTGAAATCATCTATAATAAGGGTAAAGATAATGTAGTAACAGATGCACTATCTAGATGGGATACATCCATAGAAGCATTACTTTGTGAAATGTACATGTTTCAAGTAGATTGGGTGGATGAAGCCAGGTTAGAATGGGAGAAAGACAAGGATACACAAGTTCTGATTTAGAATATCTAGCAAGGTACTTTAGCCTTTGATAAATTTGAATGGAAAGGTAATGTCCTATGGTATAAAGGTAGGTTATACTTATGCAAATATTTAGAGCTTAATCATAATATTCTTGTGGAGTTGCATGCATCTCTAATTGGGGGACACTCAGGGTTCTTGAAAACTTATCATAGAATTAAGAAAGAATTATTTTGGGAAGGACTCAATGGATATTTATAAAATTTTGTGGCAGAATGCTTGATATGCCAACAAAATAAAGGTGTAATAGTTAAGACCCCAGGTATGTTACAACCATTAGCAATTCCTAGTCAAAGGTGGGAGGAGGTTTCCATGGATTTCATCACAGGATTGCCTTGTTCTAAAGGTAAGAATGTTATCTTGGTCATTGTGGGAAGGCTTACAAAATATACCTAATTTTGTGCTCTCTCACATCCATTTTTAGTAAGTACAGTAGTAGCTATTTTTATGGAGGTAGTTGTAAAATTACATGGAACCCCAAATATAATTATAAGTGATCATGATCTTATTTTCACTAGTAATTTTTATACTAAACTATTTTCCTATTTGGGTACTCAGCTAGCTCATAGCTCATCTTACCACCCCCAATCTAATAGATAAATAGAAGTGGTTAAAAAATGTTTATAGGGGTATCTCCATTATTTTGTATCACATAAATAGGAAAGTTGGGTTAAATGGATACCACTTGTACAATGGTGGTATAACACATCTTTCCATACCTCTTCTAAAATGTCTCCATTTCTAACACTATATGGTTACCATCCACCTTCCATCACTTCTTCATTAAAGGTGCAAACCAAGGTTTGAGATGTGGAGGAGAAAATTCAACATCAACAAGAGGTTTTGGCTAGTTTGAGAGAGAATTTGGCCTTGGCACAAAACAAGATGAAGCAACAAGCAGATCAACACCATAGTGAGTGAAATTTTGAGGTAGGTGACTGGGTATTTGTACATTTGTAGCCTTACAAGTAGATGTCATTAAATTAATATAAAATGGACAACAAACTTGCTCCTACCTATTATGGCCCTTATCAAGTTTTGTATAAAATTTGAAGTGTGGCTTACAAGCTCAAGTTACCTTATTCATCTTGTATACACCTAGTATGTCATGTTTCCTATTTGAAGAAGGTCATTGGACAGAAAGTTTTAGCCCAGATAGAGATCCTAGAACTAGATGAATAAGGATGAGTCATTTTGGAACCAAAGAAGATCCTCCAAAAATGTATTAAGAGGTTGAGAACTAGAGAGATTAGGGAATATCTGATCAAGTGGAAGAACCTAAGTAGTGAAGATGCAACTTGGGAAGGTGAATATTTTTTACAACATCTAGAGTTATTCAATGTTGAGGACAACATTGGTTTAAAGGGGATGGGAATGCTACACCCCTAACCTATCACATGTATTAGGATAGGAATAGCCAACTTGTGGCTTACTTATCCCTCTTTGATGTTATATCACATTTATCTATGCATTCATTTGGGTAGTAGGTCAGCTTATGGAGTAACCATGGCCTAGATAGAGTATATATAGGAGGTAGTGGGTAATTGTTTATCATCATATTGTGAATTCTGATCTTGTTGAAACTTGTGGAGGTTTTCCCCTCAAAGTGACTTGTCTATTATCATATATTCTAATATATTTTAGTTATATTTGGATCTATTTTTGCTATTAAATTTATTGTTGAAGTAATTACATTACAAAGCATGCTAAATGTTCTTGATGATAGTCAATTTTAGAAAGAATCTCATGTAAGGATATGCAGAGAGAGGGAATTTAGACTTCAAGAGGTAAGACCACCTCAGCTCCAAAGCCAAGAGAAAAAGGTGTAGGACCCATTGCAGTTTAGATACTAGTGTGGTAAGCCCACAAAGCAAATGGGTTATGGAGGTGTCAATCCTTGCCCAAAGTACCGGATACCTTAGTGAGCATTTTGATGATGGTTTTGTTGGAAGCCTCAGCTTGTCCATTGGATTATGTATGATAAGGTGAGGAGAAGCTTAGGTTGATACCAAAATCATCACAAAGCTCTTGGACTTTTTTATTTTTAAAGGATTTACCATTATCAATGATGAGTTTGTGAGGAACACCAAAGCAATAAATGATGTGGTGGTTGATAAAATCAATGATTTTTGGCTTTGATTAAGATTAGTGGGATGGCTTCTACCCATTTGGTGAAATATTCCATAGAAGTGATGATATATTGATGTCATTATGAAGAATGTGGATTGATTTCTCTGATAACATCAAGACCCCATTGTGAAAAAGGCTAATAGTCAGCTGATACTCGAAGACCATGAGGAGGTACATGATGAAGGTTAGCATATTGTTGATATTGGATGAATTTCTTGAAAAAGTCACAACAATCTTGATTGAGTGTGGGCCAATAGTAACCTAGGTAAAGGATATGTTTAGCAATGGCTAGACTACTAAAGTGCCCCCCATAGATGCCATCATGTGCTTCTTTGATGGCATGAGAAACCTTATTGATATGAAGGTAATGAAGTAAGAGATCATCAAATCCTAATTTATAAATAATGCCCCCTAATATTAAGTAATGAGAGGTGATTTGAATGAAATCTCTATGAGTATTTATAAAAAGATCTAAAGGGAGGATATCAATGTTAAGATAATTAAATATTTGATCATACCAAGTGTTAAAAGATGATGTTTCTATTTGGTAAATGGTAGGAAGATCAAGAATGAGGTAGGATGGTGTGATAAAATAGTGGATGGTGATAAATAGTTTAGAGCCAGTAGGTTGAGATGGAATTTGGGATGCAAGGGAATCCATTGTATCTACAAATTTGTTTATAGAATGAGGGACTGATTGGATGATATAATGATCAAATGATGCTAATAGTTTGCCAAAAAGTTTTTTATTTTTCAGAAGAACATCATTTTTCCATTGATAGGCTCCTATAGCTTGGTTGATAATAAGTTGAGAGTTTCCAAAGATACTAATTGTTTTGATTCCTAAATCTAGAGTGGTTTGGAGACATATGACTAAGGCCTCATATTTAGCTATATTATTGGTGCATTCCAAATCAAGTTTGAAAGATAAGGGAAGAGGTTACCCATTAATAGGAATAAGGATTATGATATCACCCCCACCACTTTGACATTTAGATCTATCAAAATACATAGTCATTTGTTTGGTGGGTTCCTCTGAAGAAAGGGTAGCTAAAGACTCATCTAGAAAGGTAAGAGGGGGAGTTTGATTATCGAGGAGTGGAATTTTTTGGAATAAACTCAAGATTAAACTTTGATAATAGCATGAGACAATTGGCCATACATTGGTTGTGATATGGACTAGAGTGCATATACTTGAGGGGATCAGTGTTAGTAATGACATAAGTTTTGTGGTTAAAAAGATAGTGACAAAGTTAAGAGGTGATAAAAATTAAGGCAAAGAAAAGTTTTTCTAGATGGGTATATCAAGTTTCATAGTCAATGAGAGTATGACTGATGTAATAAATGGATTGCTCCTTATTTTGGTTATCATGATGAGTGAGCATGGCCCCCAGGGAGTGATCGGTGGTAGATATATATAGATAAAAAGGTCGATCCTATTTTGGAGGAATAAGGATTGGTGGAGAGATAACATATTCCTTGATCACATAAAAGGCCTTTTGACATTCTTTGGTCCATTTAAAGGAGGTGGTGAAAAATATGACAATGATCGAATAACTGAGAGATAACATGATGGATTGATTGAAGTTTGCCTTCTAAGCTAAAAAGTTGTTTTAGGTTAGTAGGGGGAGGCATTTATAGAATGGATCAGACTTTTATGGGGTCTATTTCTATTCCATAGAGGGAAACAATAAAACCCACAAGTTTTCCTAATAAGACCTTCAAGATAAATTTATTTTGGTTGAGCCTGACATGATAATGGATAAGTCTTTCAAAGATGATAGTAAGAACAACAAGGTGATCATGGTGGTGTTTGGATTTATCAAGTAGATAATCAACATAATCCTCAACTATTTTTTGGATTAGATCATGAAAAATTTAAGTCATAGCACACTACAAAGTGGCTCCCATATTCTTCAAGCCAAAAGACATGACATAATAGTAGAAAGTTCCCCATGGGGTGATAAAAGATGTTTTATGTTAATATTGAGGGGCTATCAAGATTTGGTTGTATCTTAAAAATCCATCCATAAGGGATGGCATTTCATGGCCAGTAGTGAGATTGACAAGTTGGCCTATGTTAGGTAGGGGAAAGTTGTCTTTAGGGTATGCAAAGTTAAGATCACAAAAATCCACATAAAGGCAGAGTCCCCTAGTGGGTTTAGTAATAGGAATAATATTGGAGACCCATTGTGGATATTCATTGGGTTGAATGAAATTAACTAATAGAAGTCATTAAAGTTCTTCTTTGATGAGAAGAGCTATGTGAGGTTGCATATGATGAAGCTTTTGCTAAATGGGCATAACTTCAAGATGGGTAATGATATTATGAAGAGCAATGGAGGGGTCAATGTTGATCATATCCTAATAAAACTAATAAAATAATATGCTATGGTCATGGATAAAAGATTGATAGTCTCATTGTTCTTCGATGGTAAGGATTGGCCAATATTGATGATACGAGGGTTCTTCTAAGTGCCCAAATTAACTTATATGGTTAATTAATTTAACATTGTTTAGTTTTTAGGAGGGAGGGATTTTTGAAGAGAAGATTCCCCCACACCCAGATAAGTAAGAATAGAATTTTCATCTTGATGCTTGATAGTGTTAATGGTGGGTAAGTCATGTGTAATCATTGTACGAATAAGAGGAATGGTTTTGGTTTGGCCTTCCCATTGATAAGTTAGGGGACCCAAATTGATCATGTTGATAAAATAAAAAGTTAAGTGGGATGATATCAATGCCTTCAAATTGATTTGGTGAGGGTAGAGGTTCTTCAGATTGGAAATGTGAGGTTGATAAGGGTAGAAGTTATTCAAATAGGATAGGTGAGGTTAGAGGTTCTCCAAATGGGAGAGGTGGGATTGGTGAGGTTAGAGGTTCTCCAAATGGGAGAGGTGGTATTGTTGTTGGTGATGTGGGATCTTATAGAGGAACATACCCTAAGCCAAAGAACTCATGAGGTTTTTTAGATTTGACAGCAGGAAGTTCATGGGGTCCTTATTATAGAGGCCAAAACCAAACCCTTTCCAAGTGCACCAATGAAGGTATGTTTGGGAAAAGGTTAGGTTGCTAAGATAAGACAAGTTAGAGGTGAATGGATAGTTCAAGGCATGGTGGTAAGAGAAAGAAGTGGTTTATCAAGTCCTTTACAGACAAAATATGTTTTATTATTAGGAAGGCCAAAGGGGACAAGGGTACCAATATTGGGATCATATAATAGATCATTTTGAAGGTTCCCAAATTCATGTGGAGAAGGGAAAACATCCAAATATAAAAGTCAATATTCCCCTAGCATAAGATGCTAAAACATGGATTGCAAGGGGTGTTCAACTAGGATTTGAGATGAAATGATAGTTGAACTAGTGGATGCTTCATCATTGTTGAAGATATAAGTGCTGGTGGGTTACTTTGATGTGGTGGCTTGGCTAGAGGTTGGTTGTGAAGAAGATGAAGGTGGAATAAGAACATCATTGGGATGATATGTCATATTACAAGAAGTAAAGGGACTTGGATTAGCTTTTATTTTAAAGACTTGTCCCTCATGTTCAAATTTGACACATCGGTGAAAGGTAGAAGGGATGCATCCCATGGTGTAGATCCAAGGGTGACCAAGTATCACATTATATTGAAATTTACCCTCTATAACATAAAATAATTTAGGAATAGTTCAAGGCCCCAAATAGATGTGGAGAATAACTATTCTCAAAGTGGTGGCCAAAGTATCATTGAATGACTGAAGAACTACCGAGCTTTTTGACATGATGTTTTTAGGTAATTTGAGTTGATCATAGGCATGGGAGGAGATTATATTGATAATTTTTCCCCCATAAATCATAACTCTTTTTACATGTGTATGATTGATGGATGTTATGATAAAAAGAGGGGGATCAAGGTCTTCACTATGACAAGGTAGAGTTTCAAATTCTTGAAAGGTGGCCATGGTAGCATGTTGGATGGCTCCAATCAAAGGTGCAAGAGGTTGGGGATCATTTGGTTTAACCTTTATATAACACAATTTTTTGATTAAATATTGATGATGTTGAGGTGAGGTGCTAACCACATCATAAAAACAATTTTTGATTAGCATTTGGTGAAGTTGTTTTAATACCAAGCATTGGATAAATGGAGATGCATTAGAAGAAGGGCCTTACAAAATGGAGACTTTAGTCTTGGGTGGTTGTGATGGTGAAGGTGAGGGTGTAGTTATTTGAGTTTGATGGGTTGGTTGGGGAGTTAAAGGGTAAGACCATGGAGTGGTGGCCTTGGCTTTGCCATTTTCATTTTATTAGATGGCTTTACCCTTATCTTTTTGTTGGACTCAAGATCGAGTCACCATATGAATAGTATGGATAAGGGGACTAATTGCTTGCTTTAGTTCCTCTATTTAACTCTTTGGTGGGAGCAAAGAATTAGATTATTGATAGGTAGATTAGATAGGTGGTAAAAGAGACAAGGGGCTTAAAGAACGTTAATCCATTAGATTATCCTCCTCCAAAAGGCCATGAATGATAATTTGGAAAGCTTTACAGCTCTCTATATCATGCCCAAGGTTCCTTTGGTAAAGAAAAATTAGATTATCATTGAACCAAGTTGGCTTTTGGTGAGTGGGGTCAAAAGGCTTGATTGGTCGTAGGCTAATGGCAAAAAATTGAAGGAGCCTTTGTAAAATAGTTGTATAAGATTTTGATAAAGATTTTAGAGGTGGTGGAGTCTAGATTTTTAGTGTAAGAACTTTATTGGGAAAATACTTCTTGATAGAAGGTATGGTTGGTGGATTGAGTTTGGCTGGTAGTTTAGAAAGAATTGGCTTAGTTATTGGGGGTCTAGATGATGAGGGTTTAATAGATGGGAAAGTTGATGGAGAAAGGTTGGTAAGGAATGGTGATGAACTAGGATGTAGGCTTGTTATAGGTAGAGAGAAGGGAGATGGTTTCTTAGAGGAAGAGTAAGTAATGGGAATGGTTGAAGGATGTGGTCCTAAAATAGAAGGTAAAGATGAAGGAGTTGGTATGGTCCTTCCTCAAGGTTATGGCCTAGGTAATCCTTCCTTCTTAATGAGATTAATTAGATTAGGTCTTGGTTGGGTTGATGTGATTAAATCCAACCTCAAAGGAGGGTGAATAAGATTTGGTACAGGAAGGATCCCCAAGTTCTTGATTAGTTTGGTAAAAGAAGAATAGGGTGATTTGACAATTTTAGGTGGGGGTAATTGAGATGGTTCTATGGTGAGTTTAGGAGGGATAATAAGTGGAGTTTTAGCAATAAGCTTAACAGTGGACTCCAGTAATGTATAAGGTTTAATTTTATTTTGATATGGGAGTAAAAGCCAATGCCAAAAGGTGGATCTATCAAATTTAGGTTGGGAGGTAAATTCCAAGCTTTGAACTAGTCAAGAAAAAGGTTTATAAATGGGTTTTGAACCTTGATCATTAGTTTCAAAGCTCAAGACCTTTGGGGAAGAAGAAGAAGTAGTTTCAGTGTTTCTATCTTTGTGGAAGGTAGGGGTATGGTCTCATGAGAAATGGTTTCCAAGGGAGGTATGAATAATTCTATAATTGGTGTCGTAAGGGTAATGGTTTCAAGAAGAATGGTTGGTATAGCTTCTTCCTTGGTTTGGTTGTCTAAAGAAGTAGGTGGTTTTTGTATCTAATTTAGAGGAGTGGATAGAATGGTTGATGGAATGGTTATTTCCATCATAGGAGGGGTAGATGGAACCATGGTTTCATCTAAGGAAGTGTAAGGGGTAACTACTTCCTCCATTTGGGCATCTGGAGAAATAGGTGTTGGTAGGTTATTTTCCTTTATTTGGGTGATAGAGGTGATGAATTATTCATCAATGGGCACATTAATGATGACATTAATTACATGTGACTCATGTGAGTTGGAGGATTCAGGTTAGATTTCATGGTGTTGGGTTGAGGGTGGATGATTTAGGAATGGTTTTCAAAAAATATCAAGAGATTGGTTGGAAAGAGCATTTGGATTATCAAACACAAGATCCCCTTTATTAATTAGGTCCTAGATAATGCTTTTAAAGGTATTTAATCTATCAGTATCATGTCCAACAACCTGATGATAATCACAATGATCATTCTCATTATACCACCTAGGAAGGGGGTGAGAAATATCAAATTGTTGAGGGGGCTTGATGGGTGGAAGCTGGATTAGATTGGTTTAAGTAGTTATTCCAAAACTGATGCATAGGATTCCCTAGTTGGGGTAAATGGTTTTGAAGGAGCCCAATTTTGGGTATGGTTTTGGTGATTAGAAGTATTGTTGGTTCAAGGTGTTTGGTTGAAAGTTGGACAAGGTGTAGTTTTGAGAAAAAATGAGTGTGCCAATGCTTTTACTTTACAACTGGTTGGGTTTGTGGTTTTGGTGGAGGATGACTTAGTGGATTTGAAACTAGAATTTTTATTTCAAAGCTTCAACTTCTCATCATCAATAGCTCAGTTTTCCAATTTATGGGTCATAGTGAATGCTTCATCAAATGTCCTAAAGGTTTAGAATTTGAGAGTTGGAGTAATGTGTTTAGCACGCCCTCGAGAGAATAATTCAATTAATTTAGGTTGGGGTAATGGGAAAGTGATTTGATTAATGAGGTCCCTTCATTTGGAAATGAAATCAATAATGGATTTATTTTAAAACTCTTTGATGGAATATATGTCAGTAATGGAAACATTTTCAAATATGTTTATTAAAAAGTGTTCTAAAAAGGTTTCTACTAATTGAGAAAAATAAAAAATAGAATGAGTGAGAAGGGAACTATACCAGTCAAGGGTAGCTCCAGATGATGACATGGGAAAGGTTCAAAAGAGGAGAGTATCATCATAAGTGATTAAGTAGCAAGCATCATAGAAAGATCTTAAGTTCTATTGATGATCCTCTTTACCTTAGAATTTAGAAAATTTGGGTAATTCCCATTGAGAAGGAAAAATATGAATGGGCATGGATGGGTAGATAGGATCATTACAAATTTGGTCATAAGATAAAAGACTTGTTGAGGGGGAGATGGATGACTCCAAACTAGTCATTTTGTCCATAACATTTTGTTCAGATTAGGCTAGGGTTGAGAAACCTCATAATTAAAAGGTACATTTTATTGGGGTTGGCTTGTGATAATATATGAATAGGAAGCAAATGGTACCAAAGAAGCCACATACTGATAAGTGGTGCCAAGTGGTTGAGATGGTGGTACATAAGAACTACTTTGTATGAAAGGCTAGGTGGAGGGTGGTATGTACCCTTGTGGGTTAGAGACATATTAGTAAGTTTTCATAGTCACTTATTGAGGAAAAGACATGGTTGGGATGGTTGAGGTAGGAGGAAGTTGGGAAGGTTGATGCTAGGTAGTTACCATAGTTCTGATTAGGGGAAGGTTTTGAGGTATGGAGAGCACTAGGTTTTGAAGTGGGAAAGTGGTCAAGGGATTGGTTATAACTGAAGGGAAGATAGAAGATGAATTAGAAGATAATGCCACAAGAGATGAGACATAGGTGACTAATGTTAAGGTTGAACCAACATGGGGTGTGATAGGAGGTGTTTTGTTAGGAGGGGGATTGTTGGTTTGAGTTTGGGTAGATGGGATGTTGGAAGAGGCCTGAGTCAATGGTTGGGTTTAAGTGGTACCTACCATGAGGTGGGATGGCATGCCAAGAGAATTATTAGAAGAAAGAACTGAAGTAGGGGGGTGCAATGAGGCAAGTTATTGAGGTAATATTTTAAATCAATTAGATTATTATCAAGAAAGGCAGTAAAGTCTAGATCTCCTTTAGATATGGTTGGGCTTCTGGAAGGAGAAGGTGGTGGAAGAGAATGGTGAGGTGAAGCATGAGGAGATTTATCAACATCTAAGATATAATCCATGGATGAAGAAGAAGGTGGTCATTTGGTTGTCTTGATTTCTCACTTATTATCTAGTTAAGACCATATGAAAAAATATGGAATGTTATTGTGATACTCACACCTCAAATAGAGAGAAAACCTAAAAGAGTTTCAAAGCAATCAATACATACACTAAGAAGTGCCTTTTAACCTTAGGATTAATTTTAAATCACTTTTGGCTTATGCCTTAAAGAGTGTGATAAGGGAGTTTAGATTACAAAATGGGTACTAAAGAGAAAGTCTATGGATGGTTTCAAGTTATTTATGTGCTCAGAAGGAAGATTTGTGTTGAACTTTAATACGTGGCTTGGTGTTAGGGCTTACCCCTTCACTTCACAATCTTGTAGCAATAATGGTGTTAGGTGTTTAGCCAAGATATACTAATTTTAGAGTTTATACTCAAGAAAAGAGTTGAGTTGGTTCTCCCCTTGGTGGTGAAATCCAAGTGAGATAGCCAGGAGGGGGTAAGGTTGTCTCTAGGTGAAAAAATTTTGGTCGGTCCTTGTCCCAAGTATTATTTGGATGTGTGAATTATTTCTTGGTTTGGTTTTGTGTGTGATAATAAGTGTGAATGCTATGATAAAATTACTATGCCTCCTAAGTTACTAGGTGAACTAAAATTAGCAAGAAATTAATGAATGTAAATGGTTGATTTTTAAGCCCAAAAATAAATGATTTCATTTGATGAACAAATAATTAAGGAAGAAAGGAAATTGATATCCCACCGAGCATGTCAAAATATTTCAATTTTTTTCCTTCATTTCTTATTTCCCAAAGTAGATAAGAGAAAATAAGTATTAGGGTGTGTAGATGAATACTTGGTATAATACACACATTGATCCAGATGAGTGTGGGAACTCCTCTTTGGCTAGGGAGGATAACCTACAAATCACAAGAAGACTAGAAGAGAGTGTTTTTAGATGGTAGGTTGAGTGGATTGACTAGTGTATGCTAGATCCAATAAGTATAAGGCTTTCTAGGAGGCTATCAATCAACTTATAAGACAATTGAGTCAATAATGATATAATAAATATACTTTCATTCAAATGATAAGAAATTAAATATGCAAGAAGATAAATAATGTACCTGATAAAAGCCATGATGCACAAGTGTACCAAGGTTAGGTTCAGAGGGTCTAGGTAGGGTCTTTAGATAGGTCAAAATCAAAAAGAAGGTTTGATAGGGTGTGGAGAAGGCTAAAATAACAAACTATTATTTTTTCCATCACAATGACCAATGACAGTCAGGGTGATCAATGATGGTTGTCTTGACTGGTGATGGTTGTGACTGATGATGTTGCTATAACCAGTGACAGTTATAGTAACCATCTATGGTTAATATGGGAGAAAGGGTAAAAGGTTGAAAGGAAAGTAAGGGGATGTCACTGATTAGTAAAGGGTGAAGTAGGGGTTCTGAGGGTATGTGTGGGTGTGCAGGAGAACATATCAAAACAAAAAAATATGATAAAGGGTGAAAACACCAAAAAAAGGAAAGATACATGTGTGATGTCAAGTGGATGATAGTTGAAATTTGAAGAAAGTTGAACAACATAATAGTACTCTTGCCTTCAAAAGTCACATGGAAAGAGCTTTGTGGTCTTGGATGCCTAGACAAAGAGAATAAGATAATATGGATGCAATTTTTTTGGATCCTAAAACCCCTCTAAGATCCCTATATTTATAGCAAAAACTTGCTAAGTGAGGAGAGAAGCTTTGAGGGAAAGTTGCTAAGTTGGGAGGATAAAGATGTCTATTTTCATTCATTTTTAAAAGCTAGTTTTAAAGTAAGTTTCCATTTTAGAGGATTTTATTCTTGAACAAAGTTGGTAATGATTTTAAAGCTTAATGCAAGGTTTATGAACACAACCATTGATGGTTAGGGTTAACTATCGATAGTTACCTTAATTGACGATGATCGATGGCCACAAGCAAATGGATGAAAAGGCCCTGAATTAAGTGATATGTTTGGAGGGTGTTTTGACATAATGAAGTCATAAAAAGGTGATATTAGGTTAGGTGGGGTCCATAGGTCAAGATGACATTGAAAACTATTGTTATGTAGTTTTCAAGTGTCTACATACAGGTGCTAGTAGGTTAGGTGGGGTCCATAGGTCAAGATGACATTAAAAACTATCATTGTGTAGTTTTTAAGTGTCTACATATAGTTTCTAGTAGGTTAGGTGGGGTCCATAGGTCAAGACAAAATTGAATACTATCATTGTATAGTTTTTAAGTGTCTACATATAGGTGCTAGTAGGTTAGGTGGGGTCTATAGGTCAAGACAACATAAAAAACTGTCATTATGTAGTTTTTAAGTGTCTACACCTATTATGGCTTACAAATCTCTTGAATTCATCAAATTATATTTATTTTTTGGATCAATTTTTTTTTGGTGTTATGAGATAAATCTTAGGGGCATAAAATCTTACATTCACATTGAGGACTCAACTTTAAATAAAGACTATGATGAGAATCATCTTCTACCAGAATAGATAAAGAATAATTGCTTCTTATTTCTTAGAGTGTGTGGTGGAAATTTGTATTATGATAATCTATTTGATGAACAAGACCACATCTGTGCACTTTTTCCATTATTAAAATCATTTTCATTCTTTTTCTTTAATCACTTCAAGCCCTAGTCTAAGCATAACCAATTAATCATCCACTTATGTTGTTCTGCAAAGGCAAACACAATTAAGGAAGATGACTATTAAAAACTTACCATTCAACATTGATGTGAACTATATTTGTGATTATTCACATATCTAAATTGTATACCACTCTCGTATATGCATATCAAATTATAATTTCAACAAAATAGACTATGCATATTTTATGCTTGTGATTAATCCAACATAGCTCTTGATCTATGTTTGATTTCATAGTTCCTCATATTTATGCCATTGATTCTATTTACATTTAGATTGGTGATATCATGGTTCATGGGAATAATAATTATAGATATATATACCACACTTCCATAACTATGATCCATGCATTAGATCTGTTGATTCTATACCAACCTATCAATTTGTTGAACCAACTCATGTATTATACCATAAATGGCAAACAATGATTTTGCTTGGTCTTGTACTCTAGCTCAAACCTCTTTCTGTAGTCACGTGGTATGCTTGAATTATTCTCAAATATAGTCTTAAGGTGATTAGTTTGGTAGTTTATATATATATATATATATATATATATTCCTTCATATCTTATTAGGTCTTGTGCTTAGTATTAGAATTAATGAGTCATTTTTTTATGTTAAGTCATTTTGTTATTGAGACCAAGTTAATGTATGTTTGTAAAAGTCATTATTGTCAAAAGGAGTTAAGTCATAAAATTTAAAGTCATTTAGGCTTAGGTGTCATATAGAGTCATTATAAAAAATTGTAAAATATAAAAATATCTCATGGATGCATTTTTTACTTGTACATGATGTTTGAATTATGGGGGGATTTATCCTCAAAATATTCATAAAATTGAGATTATTCGACACATGTGCTGAGTAAGCAGCTTTACTCACTAGAGAAAGGATAAAATGGAGGCTATAGGTTTCATAGCCTCTCATTAGCCACTAGTGATGGGGCCAATTTCTGATTTAGTGGTGAATTTCTTTCTATTCTATGTGTTGTGTTTGATTTTAGCATAATGTGATTTGAAATAAGAACAGATGATGTATGCCTATTCATGTTTGTCATAAGTGAACTATATATCCCTATGTAACTTCTTTGAAATGTGATAATTATGAGAGCTAGAAATTATACTGCACATCATGGTGTGATTTATGATAAGCCACTCGTAAAACCATTGTTTTGTGGTTTATGGTAAACAAATTGTAAAATAATTATTTGTGGTTGTTGGTTGGCCATCTATAAACCATTAGGTATTATTTTTGGTTGTTGGTAAACCATCTATAAAACCATTATTTAAGGGTTATAATTATCTTATGAAAATCACTAAATTTTGAATATAGATGCAGATATGGAAGAGTTGTTTTCCCCATGTTCACATTAAGTGGGTGAAAAGAGGATTAATAATGTTCACAAGGAGGTGAATATTGAGGTGTGGTGTTCACATTATTAATGTAATGATGTAAATATTGTTGTTATAAAAATATTATGTTAGTAATTTATGGGTTATATTTATTAGTGTGTGTTAGTTGATCGAATATATTGTTAGTCACAATATATTCATATAAAGGTTTAGGTTAGTTGGGTGTTTATTAGTTTGAGTCATGATAGGGATGTGTGAGATATTGGTGGATATTTTATCTCCCCAATTATAGGAGTGGTTTTCCTATATAAATGTAATATCTCATATGGAATTATCTAATAGAAATAATATAGTGTGAGAATATTATTTAAAATATTATCTCTGTATGTTTGGCTCCTTTTTCCATGTTTTCTTTGTGTAGATCTGAACCAATTCTATTATTAGTCTCCATTAAACACTTTGATCCTCTGAAGTAAAAAATAGTCCTGATGGGTTAATTAGGTTTAGTAGGCCTAAATATATAGTCATAGGCTTATATATGGAAATTGTAACATCCCCACTGGGATCTACTTAGAAATATGATTTTTTTAAAAATTTAAACAATATATTATTTCATTATAATTAACCACAAGAATATAATTATTAATCTAGATAAAACACCTTAAGTATTTTAAATGTAAAATAAGCATGTAATAACTACTTGTTACTAATCACTAGCATCATATGAAACAAAACATAACTAAATATAAAAAGTAATTATAGATGTCCAATTGTGGTTGGTATATCATAAAGCCACTATTGTTAATGTAAAATGTGTAAATAATTATATCTCATTAGGTATAGTGTTTTAATAATAATAAATACAATACAATTTATAAGATACAAGTCTCCACGAAGCATGAGCTCTCCAAACTCTAGTATCAATGGCAATCTCAAGTGTCATCTCCAAATAAGTATTATTATGAGGAGGGAGAGCATCATCTGAGTGATTTTACACACCAACCATGGACCATCAATCCATTGAAAAATAACCTATCAAGTAATGGCCCTCCCTTCATGGATGAGTAGATAATGATGACGCGAGAATCCAAAGAGACAAGATAGTACCTGTCTGTTGTATAATTTCTAAGAACATGAAGTGTAACATAAATAAATCTATTCTAAAATGATATTGCATAAACATGTAACCATACATATGAAATGATAATTTTTAAATAACATTATTTTGTCCAAAGTTTTTTAATAGTTATTGATCTCTAGGATCAGTCAAATTTATACACACCACTTGATCGAATTACCTTCATCTGGCATTAGTGATACCAGTAAGCTAGTAAAGTTTGTCTCACTATGTACTTAGTACCCATAATATGATATTGATTTAATATAAATATAACCAAAATATTCATACTAATTAATTCTTACTAAGAGGTATAAAACATACTAAACATAGAATAATCAAAATTCATATATTTAGTCTCTCAAACATATGAATGAATTTCCACAATGTTATTTTTCACATAAATAATTAGTAAACATGTATAGTTTATACCAACCAGGTATAATATATATTAGACTACATAATCTAATTTTTATAAGTAGATACAAATAAATTACATTCTATGATAAGAAATAACATCATAGTGCATCATTTTATTATACACACTACTCAATTTCAACAACCAGTCATAATAAAGAAAGTCATAATTATCACAAAAACATAATATTTCATTTTATATTTTTAGTAGACTAAATTCATATAGTTATAGTTTTCCTATCCTTCAAAATCCTATGAATTATTATTATTTATAATAGATATAGGCACACCTCTATAAATACAGCTGAATTATATTTATAAATCTAGCTATATTCAAATTGTAATCTTGATGTCGTGTCTTAGTAACATCTATATGGTACATCTAGATACATAAATTTATCAATATACAATATTTGAATATTGTAATAACTACTCCACATAATCAATAGCTATATTAATTATATAATCTATATCCATTATCCAATTACATCCATATACTATCTAATATAATATTATAATATATTCACTATAATATTTTTTATAATATTAATTATATAATGGTGAGTCCGGTTATATTCATTTACATAGACATCTATATGAATCAGTGCTCATACTCACATAGTTCACTATATATATTTTTATATTAATATATATGTCTATTATATATGATGATCATGATGTAGTTTACACACACACACACACACACACACACACACACACACACACACACACACACATTGCTATTTTTAAGGGTGAAGTTTGATAATCTCCAAATAAAATAGGGTATGAATAGATCACTATGTAGCATCCAAATAAGTTTATATATATATGGTTTTGTATATTTCTGAATGAATAAATCCTTGGTTCACTACACTAAGAGTCACTATTCCATACAACTCACTATTATTTATATACAAATCAGTGGTTCTATATCCATTATATCATTAGTTAGAACCACACCTCTAACTAATATATCATCTTATCTAATTAATTATAAGGATCATTGGTTATATATATATATATATATATATATATATATATATATATATATATATATATATATATATATTCAAGTAATATCCCAATCAGTAGATTTCACCATAATCACTGCACATATTTGTAGTAATAAGAATATATTAAAATATCCATAATGTTATATTTAGTAAATAACATAGATATTCAGTAGGGGAATAATATGAAGTTTGGTTAATAGGTATGTATTATATATGCAGACCATTCCCATTTACCCTACATGATTATATATGGAGAAAGTAACTATTAAAAAATATAATGTTATTTCATAAATAAAATAGTCCACATAATTTCTCATGTAACTAGACTTAGTACATTTTTCATATCATGGCTAACACTCAACTCTCTTTTCTCACATTGAATTTGTGTCTGATTCCTAAAATCATCTAGACACTCAACCTTGTTTAGGTAGTAGTTAGTCTTGGCCTCATGCCTTTTAATCTAGTTGACTCTTAGGATCATATCATATGACCCTAGTGGGACTACATAAATATCCACTGCTATTGAGAATTTGGGAAACCTGATATCTAATTCAACTAAACACTTGTCGACCTTGACTTTTGAATCATTCCCATATTGTATTGACCATAAATTTGCCATTATTACATATCTTATAGATAATTTATTAAAGATTTTAAGAGCTATAAAAAAAAATTAGCCCCTATATCTATCAAAATGGAAATTAGATGTTCAAATAAAATACCTGATAGTTATATGGGTGAAGCTTATAATTTAGCTTGTCAATTATTAATTATTGTATGAATACACTAATGAAAATTTCCCTACTGAGGAGTAGGAACTTGTTCTTTGAATTATCTTAGGTAAATTAATGAGCATAATGGTCACCTTCTCAAATGAAGCAACCTCTAAATGGTCCTTTTTTATTAACCTATCAGTTTCCCTTGAAACTACTTTTGAAGCCATTACCCAGTTTCTTGTTACCTAAACCATTATTGAACCTAGAATTTTGGTTTTTGAACTAACTCTTGGAGTCTCCACTCCTATGTTTTTAGTTATTTTTAAAAGTTGGTTTATATCTTCTAATTTTTTTATTAAACTTATCTATGACTTGTGTATGAGAATTCAACTTTTGTTCCTTCTTGATTGCCTTCTTAAAGACCTAGTTATAGATGTCCACCTCTCTATTAATTTGGGGTTTTAATCCCATGATGAACTTCCTAATATTAAACCTCTCATCTACCTAGTACTGAGGTACATACTTCATAAGTTTGGTGAAATGTTATTAATACTCATTCACTAATAAGTCACCCTACTTTAGATTCTATAAATCTATGAGCTTTTAGTCAAAGTATAACTATGGAAGCCACCATGATCTAAATAAAGTCACAAATTGTTCCCATGTAGTGGTGGTTGAGTTAAGATTCATTTCCAACTTATTTTATCCTACCACATATCTAATTCACCGATTAACTGATAAGCTCCCCAAACTACTTTAGTGAATTCAAAGTATTTTCAAATCTCAAAGTACTTATCCATCTCAGTCAACCACCCTTCAGCTCTATCACCTAATATGGTTTTATAAAACTTAGGTGGATTCACCTTTTTTATATCTCTATCCAACTCTATAGCTACCTAAACTCTCTTATCTTCAGGGTTTTACTACTCAATAGGATGCTATTTAGGTACATCCTAATGTTATTCATTTTCATGGTCAAGAACCTCCTTCTCCAAGGATGAAATTTGATCCCTGGTCTCAGTCATGGCTATGAAAATATGATCTAACTTTACTACTTGCTTAGTAGAAAATTGGTTAGGATGAAATGGAGGGTTGCCATTGACATTTGAAGGACTCTCCAAATACTCTAGTTTTCATCATTCTCCTTTCTGGTAAATAGAAGGATATGAAAATTTTAGTGGACTCATTAGGTCTTAGAGTTTGATCCATAACTCTGATACCACATGTAGCATCCCCACTAGGAGCTACTTAGAAATATGATTTAAAATAAATAAATAAATAATGTATTCTTTTATTATAATTCACCATGATAATCTAATTATTAATCCAAATAAAACACCCTAAGTATATTAATTTTAAAATAAGAATGTAACAGCTTCCTGTTACTCATCACTAACATCATATGAAACAAAACATAACTAAATATAGAAAATAATTACAGATGTCTAACCATGACTGGTACAACATACAACCACTAATGTGAATGTATAATGATTAAATAATTACATCTCATCAAGTATAATGTTTCATTAATAATAAATACAATACAATGTATAAGTTACAAGTCTCCATAGAGCATGAATTCCCCAAACTCTAGTATCAGTGGCAATCTCAAGTGTTAT